>SSNR01000170.1:1334871-1406484 GCA_006937965.1 Callopanchax toddi | reverse complement strand
GCACATAAAACACCCAACAGGCTCATAACAAAGGGCAGATAGGTCACTTAATTTAACAAATTTAGCATTTCACGCCAGGTCATTTTAGGCAACACCGTTATTGTACTCTCTTTTTTAACTTGGAGGCATAAAAACTTCAGCAAAATGCAAAACATCTTATTGACCTCTTAATCATTTATTGAAGAAAAAAACTGGACTTTGAATGATAATCTATAAAAAATAAAGATGTCTGCTTTTGAATTATTCAACACTTGAGAACAAATCCATTGTTTCAACATCCTGGGACTGAGTTCAATTGGTCTGCTTTTTTATTATTTTTTTTTACCTTAATAGGACCTCACAGACTGGACACAACTAACATCAAATAATATCAAACAGATATTAAACAATTTTAAAATATACTTTACTTAAACATTTTGATGAACGTAAACAACTAAATTAATGAAAAACAAATTTTTAACAAATTAAATACAAATTTTTTTTATGATGTCTAGCTTTTGAGGTGCTTTTGGTCTACTTCACTGTGTCAGGTAGCGCCTATTTAAGTGATTTCTTGTTTGAAACAGGTGTGGCAGTAATCACGCCTGGGGGTGGCTACAGAAATTGAATTCAGGTGTGATAAGTTACTTTTTTAACAAGGGGGGGGAGGGGCAATCACTTTTTCACACAGGGCCATGTAGGTTTGGATTTTTTTTCTCCCTAAATAATAAAAACCATCATTTAAAAACTGCATTTTGTGTTTACTTGTGTTATCTTTGACTAATAGTTAAATGTGTTTGATGATCAGAAACATTTTGTGTGACAAACATGCAAAAGAATAAGAAATCAGGAAGGGGGCAAATAGTTTTTCACACCACTGTATATATATATATATATATATATATATATATATATATATATATATATATATATATATATATATATATATATATATTTATATATTTACAGCCTAACAATTAAAAACAAACTCTTAATAAGAAGTAAAGGTTTTAGAAATGCAGGAAAGCCTCAGCAGGTTATTATAGTTTTATCTATCTGATCTTTGTTAAACGTGACAAAGAAAAACGTGTCCCAAGAAAAAAATCACTTCCTGCAATTGTCGATATTCTCAAACAAATTGACAGATAAACGAGTCCAGAGTGAACCTGTCAACTCAACATCTTGACAGACTCATCAGCTCAGGAACTTTTCACCTTAAGTCCTTCAAGCAGATGATGGAGCCTCAAAGCCAGGACAACAAGCCTGAACTGCTCCTATCTCACGAACGCTGACCTTCATGTCCTCTGCACTTTGTTACAATATAATTCTAGGTGTTTATTAATGATTTTAAGTTATTATTTCTTTATTTGGCCTGTTAAAAATATTTAACTCTCCCATGAAGCAATGCTCAACATTCAAGAAAACCACAAACGGATGTTCGAATTAAAGCCTAAACACCAAAGGATCTTCTACTTTTTTGAGCCGAGACTGGAGTGTTTCAACATTACAGGGAACACAGATGAAAAGATGGAACCGCAGTTAAGATTGTGTGAGAACAAGGAGAAGAACGTTTTTAATCTGAAGTATCTAGTGGAACGTTTAATATTTGTTGCATCTAATTTGCATTTTTTGGCATGCTTGAAGTTCTTTGAGAAAAGGAGAAGATTAAATCATCACAGTGCTTTTTGCACCATTCTGATGTGATAGCAGTGTTGAAGATATTATAAAAAATATGTTTTATGGCAAAAAATATGGAAAAAACAAATTCAAAAATCTTTTTAACACACTGGCATTAAAACAAAGAAAACCACCACTTGAACTGTGAGTTTTCATCATTCTCTGCTTGAATTTTGTCGTGTTTTTAATAAATATTCTACTTGAAGCAGGCTTGTCAGTGACAGATTCCTCTGACAGCGCCGGTGCCACAAGTACTACATCACTCTGTTAGCCAGGTTTCTGTATGGAAATTACAGCTAAATTATTGCTGTTTCCCTCACTAGAGTGATGCTAAACATTATTCTGGTGACAAACAGACGGGAGAAGAAGAAATGAAACAAAGCCAGGGAAAGAAAAATGATGCCGGTCTAAAATTCTTGACTTCTAACTGAATAAACAAAAAAAAAGGAAAAAAGAACCGGAAGACAATAAACAGACAGCAGAACATAATGTTCGATTTTTTTCGGAGAAAAGTTGTGAATATTTTTAATTCACCGGATTTGCTCAACTTGGCAATTCAAAGATAAAAAACGTGTTTCAAAGTAACAATCTGTTTTTTTAAAAAGGAATGTGCAGCAGTTTAGATTAGTAGGGTTTATTTCTCAATCCGGCCGTTAGCGTGAAAACCTGCATGGGGTTTCTAAAAATTCTCAGTTTTAAATTTCTAAACCTTTAATTGCCCCAACTAAACAAGAAAAGTACATTTTTCATAGTTCTTATCTGAGTAAACAGGATGTTTACGATGGATAGATGTTTATGATGTTGGGTTTTAAATCCAGTGGTGAACATTTTCTTACTAAGAGACGTGCAATCCGCCTGACCCGGGGAGTCGGATTTTGAAAATTCAAATGTTTTAAGTGAATAGCTTTTTTTTTGTCAAAGGTCACATGGTTGTTATTGGAAATATAATTTGACCATATTCCTGACAGATTTTTTAAATTCAATTTTGATCCTTTTCAACATTTCTAAAATGTAAATGTACTAAAGGAAATTAGCCGGAACAGTAAAATCACAAATCCAGGAGACGTTTACAGTAAAAACAGATAAAAGAAATCCTAATCAGTATTTTCTAACCCTTGTTTAACCAGGAAGGTCCCGTTGAGATGTAGTAGTATTTCTTTTGTAAAGGACGAGGAGGGGGTGAATATTGTGACTGAAGCTGGGATTGAACCCAACCATTGTTCCCCTAAATCACATCTCAGTTTTTTTTCTACATGGGTGGTTGCACTAAAGCTCTGGTTCTCTACCAGAGGTCTGGGAGCTCGAGGGTTCTATTTATTAGCTTACTGTGGCTCACTGGAAGAGAGGCCATATACCATGTGAGAGACCAGGGTTCAATCCAAGGCGTGTCAAAGTATCCTTAGGCAAGATACTGAACCCAACTGCCTCTCGGGCACCATCAAACTGGCTGCCCTGTGCTCCTCAGAGATAGGTCAAATGCAGAGAACAAAGTCCACTTCTTTATAATGAGGTATACATGTATGTAACTCCAAATTCCCCATCCCTTAGCAGCTACTAGTGCCGCAGTCTTCTGGGCAGAGACCTCTGAGGTTCTTCCTGGAATTTGAAAGAGCCTCAAATGACCACTAGCACCTCCAAGGCCATGACATTTCACATTGTCTCTTGGTTTATGTTTATTCATTTAGGAGATGCTTTTTTCCAAAGTGACTTACATACATTATACACATGTGATCTGTGGGGGAAACCGGAGTACCCGGAGGAAACCCACGCATGCATGAGAACAGGCTAACTCCACGCAGAAAGGCCACAGTGGGATTTGAACATACACTATTTCAATCACTTACTTATGGAATTCCATTTGAGTTTTGCCTGCTGACATCTTACCCCCTAATTCATGTGCTGGACTGTTTCAAGGGCATCTATCTGGTCAGGGTGACCCCAGCTTCTATTGCTCATGTGCTGCCATGATTAGTGCCACTGCACTGTCCTGTCAAGCCTTAATTGTATAATTATAAACTAATATATGTATAAAGCCAACACCTGAAACCATTTACACATTGGGTCATCAGGTGATCTATGCTGGCGATAAGCATTCATCAAGTGAGAGCATGATGTAGGGGTGGAACCGTGACTCATGTGATTGTTATACCTGTAACTCTCAACCCATCATCAGAACTGAAGAAGCATTCTGAATTAGAGGTGAAACATCTTGAAGTAACAACAAGAGATCAGTTTCCCTCTATTTGAACTTTTAGGACTGCTATGTCCTGGATTAACGAGAATCAAAACCAACATAACATTTTTATGTATTAATAATCATTACAGGTCAACACTCCTTTGTCAACTTACATCTGGGATAAGAGACACACTTCTGAGGATGTGAATTACATATTTGGGCTAGAGATCAGTAGTTGCAGAGAGAAATAAAATAAGCCATATTTGTCAAAAGAGAAAAAACACAGAGGATGAAAGGTTTCAACTTTCCTGTACTTCACAATATACTGTTGTTCTAAATCTAATACTCAGACAAAACCACAGTAATCCACACCTTTAGAAATGAGATCAAAACATCTTACAAATTAACCAGACCAAAAAGACGCCAGTCACCCTAAAGCAGGGGTGTCCAAACTTTTTAACACGAGGGCTGAAATCACCAAGTGTAAAGTCTGAGGGCCACAAAAGTTCGAATATGAAAAGAAATGGCAAAATATGATTTTATTTATTTGTTCCGCTCCCAAATTCTTTATAAATGCACAACTTTAATGAACAGAATCTTTGTAAATACAAGACATACAGGGATTGCATATGTTTGACTCAATAATAAAGAGCATTAAAGTCACTGGATCTGATTGGTCGACCATTTTTAGTTAAAAACTTCAATCATGTTTTATGAACAGAACTCACAATCCTGCTTTTTAATAAATGTCAGGGAAGGTGTTGGTTCTTTTTACCAGAAATTTTAATTATCTTGAAAAACCTGATTAATAAAAATCTAAAAGGTTTGATTAGATAGTAAATATTGTATTTTAAAAATATTCAAATTGGTTGTTGGGTCTCTTACTGAAAATCTAAACAAAACATATCAGAAAGCATCTCTCTACATCAACATCCAGCAGGAGGACTTAATCATATCATTCTTAAAATTCAGTTGAGGGCCACACAAAATCCCTCTGAGGGCCACAAGTGACCCCCGGGCCACACTTTGGACATGCCTGCCCTAAAGAGTGAGCAGGGGGTGTGATTAGTTCGCTTGCATTTATGGAGCACTCACAACAATTTAGAGAGTTTGGATCTCCACGTTTTAGTTGAGAAAACTCTTTGAAGGCGAAGCAAAACACCTTCAAAAATTAAGAAAAATAACTTAAAGCAGCACTCTGGAGGATTTCATCAAGAGAGCAGTTTTTGAATCTAGCGTTCAAAGGCTCCTCCTCAAAACATCTCGACACGCGCGTCCGGTCGCGTGTGCGCGCGTGCACACGGCGCATATACGTTGCGGGCATGAACTGTACAGCTCAGTGTGTAGGGTTTAATCACTCACAGTTCACAATCTTATTCCAACACTACGAGGGTCTGATGAGCCCTCTCTGTCCCTGCTGCTTCTGATATTAGCTCTGTTAGCAGAGAGCTGCTGCTAGACTCTGAAGCTGAACTTGACTCGGCCCTGGATGAACTTTCTGACCAAAATAAACGCGTAACCCTGTCAAGCCTTGCCATTCTGTGAGGTGAAAGGTTTAAAAATAAAAATAAATCCATCTTTAGCTGGAGAATGGGTAGGTTTTTAGTAGAAATGAGTCGTGAGGCTGAGACGCAAACAGAGAAACACACGGAGCATCCTGTACGACAGCGCCCCCTACTGGTACAGGTTTGGTCGATGCACGTGCATGTTGAGAGAATGCAGACATTTGAATTTCATTGGCTAAGAAATGTCGGCGGCAAGAAATAATGGAAAGGGGTCTCTAGGAGGAAGGAGGGTCTTCATCAGAATGACAGATGTTGTGGAACTCAACCCATAGATCATAGTTTAGACCTGAAATATCATTTAAAACATTTAGAAAACTTTGATACAGAGAAAAATAATCCAGAGAGCTGCTTTAATTTGAACTTAGTAGGATTACCTCAATGACTTTACCAGATGTAACACTCTGTTCTGTTTTGTAAAAAAATCAGCAAAAGTTGTTGCGCTGGATTTCATTTTTCCTGCAAACATTGCTTCTTATTGGCGAAATTAAAACAGGTAAATGCTTTTAATGTGTAAAATACCACTTCATGAAAATAATTAGACTTGTTTGTAAAGATATGCTCCAAAATTTGCCAAAAGGAAGCAGCGCATAAACAATGATTGTGCTCTGAAAAAGCAAAAAGACTAAATAGCAATGATTGCTTAGGTCAAACCAGATCACACTGACATTATTCACTGGGTGAAACTGACATTGACATCAGCTGTGACCATTTTCTCCCACAGACATTTTTTCTATTACCACCACATATGACCACGTTAGCATCACGAACCACAGCCAGCCCATATATGAAAACACCTCTCTCCCGTTTTACTGCTTCATTAGATGATACACATTATTGTTAAGCAAAGAAATGGTGCAGGAAAGAAGACCACATCCTTTACTGCTGTGAGCTAAATATATAGTCATCATTTGTGCATAAAGCTTTGTCAGAAAAAAAAGAACTCTATCTATCCCTAGTGGATTTGCTCAGCTTCAATTAAGTTGGAGAAAAATAATATATAAATATATATACATCACAGTCCCTTTAGCTTGGTGCATGGTCTCATAAATATCCAGTTTACTTTGTTATTCACCAGAGGCCAAAGAAGAAGCTCTGCTCAGTAAAGCACTAATGATAAAGACGTTGTTCAACGAAAGCAGAATAAAACTACTAAACATATGATAACAAACAAAATGGGTACAATGAAATAACAGAGTTTGGGAGAGAAAATAAACTTTATGAAAGGGAAACCTTTGTCCCTGCATAGCCCTTAAATTTCAAAAGCTTATATAAATGTTAGCTACAAGCACAATAATATGGCACACTGGTTTGTGGTCTACAAATACAAGTTTAGCTGCTGATAGTTTTGACTTTTTTTTCCTAAAAATGCCACATAAAGAATAAATCTTACTCTTCTTTGATAAACCTTCACACAAATAAAAACTTTCAGGTTTAAACACTTTATTGCTATAAAGCAGCGGTTCCCAAACATTTTTTGCCGCGCACCCCCTTCTATGTCCCAGCTGTGTTCGCGCACCCCCCTTCTATGTCCCAGCTGTGTTCGCGCACCCCCAGTCCCCAGACGGATACATTAAACCAGTACCTACGAATCGTTGATGTTACAAATTTTCAATACTTTTGAGTGTTTGATAATTAAATAAATCACTTTTTATATGTAACCGGGGATTACTCTGAGTGTCGCGTGTCCTACGGTCTTGAACGTCCCTCGCACGGTCTGGCGTTTCCTTGTGATGTGTGTATCTTGTAAATACGGCGTGTGTGTGTGTGTGTGTGTGTGTGTGTGGGGGTGCTGATCGAATGCTGGAAGTCAGCAGGAGGTTACTACACTGGTTTAAGCTGACGGTTCGCTTAACTAACTGCTTAGTGTTTTTAAATTAAAACCCAGCTCCGTAAGCCATTAGCTCATCGGCGGCAGAAAGGAGCGCTGGAGTTGATTAAATAAGGACACATATGGAATCAATTGGCAGAGTTGTTACAAGCTGTCAAGAAGGGTTCTTTGAATGAATAATATCCATTTGACAAGATAAACAGCCCAGAAGTTCGCACAACTTTGCCCCGGAACTAATAGTAAAAGTTATCGTCGCCTTCAAAATAAAGGTCTGCTCGAAGGAGTTCACATGATTGACAGAAAACAGACTCAGAGTTCATCAATATATTGTCCCACAGCTCCACACAATAATGATATACATGTTTATTTACACATCTTTATTGAGTGGGGAAAAAAACACTGTAAATGTGTAATTATTACATTTTTCCGCCATTACAGTTTTCATCTTGCGCACCCCCTAGTGGCAGCTTGCGCACCCCCAGGGGTGTGTGCACCACAGTTTGGGAATCCCTGCTATAAAGTATCAAAAATGTATAATGGTCTTCAACAAATTAGACACTGTTAATGTATGAGAAATTATACTGTACTATTAAACTACTACTTTTTCTATTTTAGACCCCATAACAGTGGATAAAGACCACGATACGATCTTAGAAATCAGTCAGAACCTTGATGGTTTTTGCAGAGTCCTGGTAAGGTCTGAATGGGTTTAACATAGTGCATAGGTCAACAATAGTTTTGAGAATGCAGCAAACCTTAGTAATGCTGAGAAAGTTGTACCAATAACGGGCCTGGGTCAGGGTGCCATCATGGGTGTAGTGATTGTGGAACTGCCCTAGACGTTCTGTTTCTGTCTCTATGGAACCTTGAGTAAGGGCCAGATTGCTTTTAATTCCTGACACAATAGAAACAAACTCATAGCGCTGCTCCCAGAAAATAATGGAGACAGTCTTACTTCTTGATACACTTCCTATCCTACACATCCTTCTTTTTGATACATATTTTCCCAATATTTTCTTGTACAGTACATTCGTGTACATCTGTTACAACATGTGGACGAACCCTGGGCCTACTACTAACAGCAATTTTTAACTGAAAAGTATAAATTATGAATTTTCCTCCAAAAATAAAAATATTTTATTTTTTCGTCCAGCCCTTTTCAACAGTTTGGTAAAGTAC
Source organism: Callopanchax toddi (assembly GCA_006937965.1). Classification (NCBI taxonomy): domain Eukaryota; kingdom Metazoa; phylum Chordata; class Actinopteri; order Cyprinodontiformes; family Nothobranchiidae; genus Callopanchax; species Callopanchax toddi. The sequence continues at coordinate 1,398,080 of SSNR01000170.1, read as the reverse complement.
ATTTTGACTGCTACAAATATTAATAAGTGATATTGGCCTATGTCATGATTTGGTAAATTAGAAAAAAAAAGTCAAATTCTAGTTTGACCTTTTTTAAATGTTTTTTTAATACACATTAACTTCCATCTGCAGCAGAAGGTCATCTTAAAACTAGACAAGATCTGTCAGCTGGTTGCTTAACTATAAAATAAAAGTCACATTAATTAGTTTTTTTCATCTAACCTTAACTGTAAACAGAGTTCTAAAGCTCAGGGGTCAAACTAAAAGTTTGATCAACTCCAAAAAGATTTCTCTGTCTGAGTTGGAAAATATTCTATAAAAGATTGTCTGCTTCAGTTAATCTGACCTGGACTGGATGCACAAAAATAGTCAAACAGACTGAATAAAATAATTTTAAAAAATACAATTTAAAACCAAACTTCTAAGATAGCTGAGTCCTAGTGTGGGAAAATGACTTTTAGATAGACTCATAAATACACAAATGAGGATTTTCAAAGTGAGGTAGATTATATGATATAAAAGCTTTCCATACAGGCAGCAGTCAACGCTTCTGTGGACTGAACCGACTCAGCCGATTAGATCAAACTGTTCTGAAGTAGATGTAGAAGCTTTAATCAGCTCTACTGGTTTCTTCTGTTGTAGCGAAACGCAGATAAACAAAACATGCTAACGCTTTGGGAATCAATCAGGCATTACTAGAGGATTCATAGTTACTGGTACTTTACCAAACCAAATGTGATAATGTGATGAATTAGCATACTGCTACATAACAACAACAACTACCACTACACAAATACTTTGACTCCCGTCTGCTCCTGAGTTAGCTTCAGTTAGCAGTTGTTGTCTTTCAGTGCAGCTTGACTGAGAGTTGAGCTCTCACTATGTTTAATAGTATTGGTTTCAAAGTAGGCTTAGGCGGTATCAAATTTTGATACTGTCAAACTTCCTCCACATTTTCCTGTGGTGTGCGGTATTACCGGTTGGACTGGGACCATAATTTGGCCCGGGCATTTTTGGTCAGGGCTCCCACTATGAGCACCTACAGCTACGTTGTGGGTTGTCCAGGGGGGATTTTCCCACTGTTGACTGAAGCGCTGTAAACTCGTTCGAACACACCCACAGCCGTACGAGTTTGCGCCGCAACAAGGAAGTGCTGATTAAAGAGAGCCTCTCTGATCACCGGGCTGCGCGATTGGCCCGTCCTGGTCTGAACCAACCCAATGTTACCATCGGCTCACTGGCAGCCCAACCCTGACTGTGCATTTTTTTCATGACGGTATTGAAACTGATACCGTTGCTATTTTTAAACACTGGCTGTATACGGTATTACCATAATACCGTCCAAGCCTATTTCATAGTATTGGACCACCCTATGACTATGAGTACATGACCATAGTAATGGACTGCTATCCGATGCTGGTATAAAGGCATCCCTATTTATAGATTTAAACATTTCTGATAAATTTATTAAAAAAGCAAAATTAAAAACTTGTAAAAATGCAGCTACTATATTAATAAATAAAGAAAAATATATTTTGTAAGGTGTGTGACAAAATACTGGAGTTGAATAATGGCTTCTCAAGTTAAAGCGGCACAATATACATCTTTACTTCATGGATTATTCATGCATTCAATACCTGTCTGGTTCTTATCAACACAGCACACATATGAGAGTAAAATCAACCTCCTTCCAGGCTAAATCAAAATGATCATCCAGCCGCCCACACCCTGGATCTTCAACAATCAATACTCCTGCTGAATACACACAATGTATTTCAATCAAAGCATCACCAAAAACAGAATCACAGGCCATGATTACAATGACGAGGGATTCAATCTGTGTCCATCTGTGCACAGTTTATAAATTGGTGCTTCACTGGAAATATTTATTCACCATCCTCACTGAGACAAGAGGAAGTGGTGGGCTCTCTTATATCCACCCACTCTTTCAGTCTGGGGATTTGTGCAGAGAAGGAGTGCTGATCGTATTCAAAAATGTGTGCAGGTAAGCAGAGCCCTGTGAGAAGGCCATGCATTAAGCCATGCTTTGTGAGTCTTCTTGCTCAGTCACTGCATTTGTAATTGTTGTCATCCACAGGCTCTTCTTTAAAAAGCCCTGATGCAGTTTGCTACACTCATGCAAAGCAAACCACTATTTAACCCTATGAGAAGTTCAGATAAATAAATAGTGACAGTGCTTTAAGAATTAGTCATAAAAAAGCATCACAAATAAGCTGAAGAAGTGTCTATCTTAAGGAATAAGATCTGTTAGTTTGATGCACAAAGATGGATTTCACTTAAATGGAATCACAACAGTGTGGCCATATAAGGGCCGGTGCACACACATGGTTGGCTGATTAAAATCATGAGAGACCACACACCACGATAAAAAAAATCATGAATGAACGACAAAGACAACCCTTTGATTCTTGAGATCAAATGTGACGTTGGAGTAAACAAAGATGACAGCTTTTATTTTATTATAAGCAACAATGTTCATGACAGTTTTGTTGCCAGATTTAACAAAGAATACAAACAGCTGTGTTGATTTTGGATTCCCCTTGTTCAGTGCACCAAACCTGTGTCACCTCGCTTTCTGATTGGCTAAACCACACACTGCAAAATCAGGCTAAAAACCATCCAACGTGTTGGATTTCCCTGATTTGTGATCGGAGCCTGTCCTATAGTGGACCAGAGCACTCTTAACACACCACACACGACAGGAATATTTGATACAAATATCTTTAAAGCCATTATGATAATCACAGCAAATGAGAAAATATATGCAAATTGGAGAGAGAACCAACGTTTATAAAAATGGACTCACAGGACTACTGATCAGAACTAATCTATATTTCTCTCAAGGGACAAACGTGCTTTTTACAACAGCTAATATATTAACCATTCAAACTATTTCAGCTTAAAATATCTGGCACATCACTTTTTTGTGTTACTACTGGTTTGCTCAGTAAAAGTAGTGCTGCTAATGAAGAAAACTCAAGCTCGATCCCTCCACTCATTTCTCTAAACCTGCTTGTCCCTTTCCAGTGACCACTGGGCGAGAGGCGGGCTACACATCGGAGAAGGTCACCAGCCAATCACAGAATCCAAAAATGCTTGGGGATATTCTTCTATCGCTGTAAATAAATTCTTTGTCACTTCGTACATTTACTGTAAAAAAAATCCATGATGAGATTCACTGCTTCTATCTAAATAAAGTAAACTTTTGGTTGCACACGCGGTTGTATTCTTCTAATCCTTGTGGACAGTCTCATTAGCTAACAGCAGGTGTGTGTGCCTTTGGTGTCCCGAGATTGTCCTGCAACCAGATGGTCACAAGTTCAGCCTTTGAATTGGCCAACTTGCAAAGTCATAGTGTCCTTTAGGACAAAGCCCATCCCTTCCTGCACTGCTGGGTGAGTTGATCTGGGAAAGAGTGTCAGTTGTATGCAGGAGGAAAGTGTAAGTAGGGACGTTTCAGCTCAGCAACACCCTTCTCCTCTGGTCTCTCCTTGTCTTTGAACTCTGGCATCAATGACAAAATGTTTCATTCTGCAACATTACGTCAGACAGTCGATTTTGCATTGCACAAAACTATCTGTGCATCCCACAGAGATAACTAATGCCTGATTTAAGTGACAAGGTAGCTAAAAGTTATTCCTTTATATATTCAATTCTATTGTATTACTAAAGGTTTTTGAAATCAATAATAATATGTGGACTGATATCATTTATAACTCCTCTATCAGGTACAAAATGGACTCAGACGGCTGTTGTGTCATTTTTTTTTTTTATTTGACCAGAGTTTTTCAAATTTTGCTTGGGGATAATGATCAACCCAATAATATTTTCTCAGCTTCAGTGCTTCTTATCAATAGAGTAAAAGGCAGTTCAGGCACCGGCTGGGCATTATGATGTCATACAGGTGGAAAATGAAGATGCTAATTTCGTTTTCAGGGTTAAGGAAAGCAGAAAACAGAGACCATAATGTACTCACAAAATGAGGCTGATCTGAAAGGAAAAGCTAGAATAAGATTCACATTTTGAAAATACAAAGCCAACAAAACCCTGAACTTCTCACCTTCAATCCCACAGATACACAAATCACAAATACATTAATTTAGCACAGGTCCAATGAGGAGGCACAGGTTTTTAATACTTCTATGAAATGAACTATTCAGCCACAGTAATCGCATTTCGGTTACCATAAAGCAGTCCTACCCAGGCTTAACAGCATAAATGTATCCTTTACTTCAGAGATGAATCATACAGCAGCAGGAAAAAAAGAATTAGATAATTGTATCATCATAACAAGTTTTGTGTATTGAAATCAAAGTTTCTTTGCACTAAGGTGACCTTAGAGGTGTTCTATCACTAGTTTAACCATCCATCCATCTGATGCTCCCACTCAGAACTGCAGAGGATGATTTATATCCCAGTGTTCATTGGGTGAAAAGCAGGGCACACCCCAAACAGGTAACTAGACACAAAACAATGCACATTTATTCAGATCTAAAGTGGTTTTAGAATCACCAGATAACCTAAACTAGCTTTAGGACAGAGAATTCACGAAACTATTTCCAAAGTTTCTCAAAACATTTGTAAGGGTTCTCATTGTCCTTCCTGACAGGGTTCACTCTAATATTGGAATTTTAAACATGCTCAAAAATGTTGAGACAAATGTTCTCTCAGTCATTGTGTAGGGAAATCATGTTGAACATTTGTCAATTATTTCACAACTTGGGCTTTCTGCGTGGAGTTAGCATGTTCTCCCCATGCATGCGTGGGTTTCCTCCGGGTGCTCCTCCGGTTTCCCCCACAGATCACAACATGCCCTATAGGTGTATATGTACGTCGCTTCGGATAAAAGCATCAGCGAAATGAATAAACAAACTAGAAAAGCAACCGATTTACCGTTACTGCATGTGACATATTTGCAAACAAACTGTGACAGTGATATAACTACGTCTTAAACATGTGTTTACAATGCATTGTTGATTTAGTTGCCATTTGGTCTCTAACAACTCTCAAAGGTCTCTCACATTTCATGCATTTTGGACATATGGATGCCAGTCTTTTTTTAGGAAATAGTTTTTAAGTTAAACTTTAATGTCAGGAGATCCATTTTGTTGACTTCCTGTTAAAATTCACTTATAATAAAGTGAGTTTTAGTAAAACTGGAGGTCATTTTTATGTTGAGGCGGGGGAGGAGTCATTGGCAGCTGAATGTCACTAATAAAGTAACTTAAAAAGTAACTAGTAATCTAACTTAATTACTTTTAAAATCAAGTAGTCAGTAAAGTAACTAAGTTACTTTTTAAGGGAGCAATCAGTAGTCGGATTACTTTTTCAAAGTAACTGTGGCAGTAACACTGGCTGCGAGGCAACAGTGCTAACAACTGCACCACCATGCAGCTAGTTAAGTAGACGACTCAAAGCACTTAACACTACAAGTCCTATTCACTCACACCCCTGATTCACAGATTTGGTGGCTAATTAAACCACCAACCCTCAAACTAACAGATAACCGCACTTTCTACATAATTGAATCCACGCCAAGGAGGACGCTGCTTTGGTCTGTAGTGGTGATGAAAGAACGAAATCAAAACAGCTGAAATGAGCCAGACTCAGCATTAGAGATCAATTGAGAAGCTCTTTTGCCTGAAATAAGCTCAAGAGTAGAGCCACTGCTTCTTTTCATTGAAAAGAGTCATTTGAGGTGGTTTGAACATCTGATAGGATCCTAAACAGAAGGTTACTGGGCACTGGGGGGGAGACCTTGCTGGAGGGGTTATCCTCTTTGGTTACCTTAGGAGAGTAGGATCTGGCTGCAGACTTCAAAATGGCGTCCAAAATGGCATCTAAAATGATGTCAGTACACTGACCGGAAATACACCGACCAGAAGTATGCTGCTACATCGGGCGGAAGTCGAAGTGTTTTCAAGCGATTAGGCGGCAACGCTGCTTTAGCTTAGCTTCCACCACATACTCAGCGGGATTTGTAGAGGTAAAGTCTGAATGAGATTGACTTAATTTTCTTTTACAGTTAAATGCTTGGTTAAATAGGTGAGCTTTTCGTACTTTTTCTGACTTCTGAATGGAGCCAGAGAGAGTCTGGTAGGGTGTGAACGACTACGATAAAAAAAACTGTCCCGGTGCTTTGAAACGGTTGTGAGACAGCGGGAGAGGTGAAGGTGATTTATGAGAGCAGAGAGGTAAGTAGGGGCGACGTTATTGAGAGCATCGCAGGTGATGAATAGGTCCCGTTTGAATAAGCTAATTAGCTATGGAGCTAGCCTCAGAACCGGGCCGTCTGGACATCCAGTCTTACATCCAGTAATATTTACATAAAACATACCTGATCAAAACAGCTGCCTAAAATTGGCTATAGCACATTGCGGCCTCGTGTGGATTATTATGTGATAGTGGGATGTGAATATGCTGAGAAGATGTTCCATTTATAAAGCATAGAGCAATTAAAAGTGATTAGTATGCAAGTAATTAAAATAAACATTTGACAGTGTGTGAACTAATGCTTTTGTGCATGTTTTTCAGGTGACAAAGTCCTGGAAAAATGGGAGGGATGAGTCGATATGCAGCTGAGAAAGCCATGTTGCAGCAAACAAAAAATAAAATGCTTGTGAAATGGAGATGTTTTATTATTTTTTTTACATTCTTTCACAGAACAGCGTTTTGGATAAAACAATTTTTTGATGCAGGTGAAGGAGCAGGAATGCTGCTGATAAGTTGGTTTTCACAGTAGTTTAGTTTAGTGCGTCCAGTATTTTATTAGTACTAGTTTTACACACATCTTTGAAATTGTAATGCGGCTCATTTTTTCTATTTACCACTAGTTATTCACGGTAGGCAACTGCTTTTTATTGTTGGAGCAAATATACATACTTTGCAAGGAAACACTGGTTAAAATTGGTACATTATGTTCTTGTTATAAACACTTCAATCTTACCAAAATGAAGATTTTTTTTAAAGTTTGCAAAAGTTTAAGTTTGCAAGTCCGTATGGTTTTGAAGAGAAACAAATGCTAAATAAAAGTTTTCGTGCTGAAAAAAAAAACTACGAAAAGTAATGGGCGCCATATTACTTCCGGTCGGTCGTGTACTTCTGGGTTAGGTCGCCATCTTAAGATGCCATTTTTGAAGTCTGCAGCCAGATCCGCTTGCCTTCAGACCCCGTGAGGAGCTGAATTTCTGGGCTTTCATCCTGGATCAGTTACTTTTATGACTCAAGCCTGAATAACTGGAAGAAAATAAATGTATGTATGAACAGAATAAGTATCATACACAACACTTCATTGGGATTGCAACTGAATTGTGTCTGCAGCAGCCCAGTGAGATACTGGCTTTACTGGGAGGCCAAAACACGTTACTACCAATCTGCCTTTAGTTTTGGTTAATTGCTTTGGCCTGCCATCTTGGTGGTCCACTTCTGCATCCAGTGGACCTTTGAAGACTTTTGGTGAACGTCCTACTTCTGTTTATTGTCATTCCCAGACTTTAATATTCTAATTATTCTCTTTTCACTGCGTTACAAGGACAGACACTATTATCACCAAAAAGTACTTCAAAGTAACAAGGAGGTTGCTTTCCCTTTCATCATCACTAAAACTAATCTTTGACATCAAAACATGATATTAAACAACATGCCGTTTTCATTTAGAGTGAAAGGAACGCTGCAGCGTTTGTTCCTTCCTGCATGACTTGGTTGATTTGTAGGATGTGGCAGCTTTGCGGGGGATTTTGATGGGGCTGAGCAGTAATGGGTGGGCAGTGTTGGGGAGCATTCACCTATCCCAGGGGATTCATCTGATGAGCAGGGATTGGACTCATCTGCTCTGGCTATTGATTTGTTTTTGCTACACTTCAGCTCTAAGCTTCTGATTTTTTTTTTCCTTCGTCTTTTATAACTAGTTCTCAAAAATGTAATTCTGCTGAGCACAATCTCTCTCCCTTATGTATGCGGACTTTTGTTCTTGTTTTGATCAGAGTTGTAAGAAGGATTTGTGCTCATGTCCAGCTAAGGTAAAAAAAAAAAAAAAGCATCATAGCAGCTGAAATAAAATCATTTTCAGAGAGATGCTCATCTTCATTTTTGTCTTACATTTGCACAAATAAAATAAAGACTGTCATCAATCTTTTAGTGAAGGAAATGGAAGCTTTGGTAGAAAAACAAACATCTTTTCAGAGCATGGCAGCAAAGCAAATGAATGAAAGAGTCCCACTATTTGAAATCACGAGGGCTTTTTGCAGCTCTTGTTAAAATCTATTTTTGTATAAAGGGAATAACTACTACATTATGTACATATTTTACTGCTTCTAAGCCTCAGTTCTAATGTAAATAGTGTTTTTTCTTCTTTATCTTCTCTTCTTTTAGTTAGACAGGAGATTCATGTAATTTTAAATATGATTTCTTTTGGTTTATGAAACAGGGACACATCCTGTAAATTGTTGCTATTATCAAGAAAGATGATGCAAGTTGTGCTCAACAAATAATTGGTTTTATATAGAAATTATAACACATTTACAGATGTTTTCAGTGGTATATGTTGTTGATTGTTTATTACTTGGTAAAGTAGTGAAACCTCAGCAGGCCATTGGATTCTATCAATGAAAAATATGTTGAAATGGATTCTATTTCTAAAGTTTAAAGCCCCCAAAAAGTATCTGTTAATAGGAATGGGTGATATGCCCTTACAGTGATAAAAATGTTTTACTTCTTTGTTTTGTTAGTTATCGTATTAACAGTATACGTTATAATAAAACATTTAAATTCAACCCTATCTTTTAAAAATACATCCATTGCTTCAGTATACAGCAGACACAAGCATTTCCAGCCCTGAGGGCCACTACACTGCCTGTTTTAAATGTATTCCTTCTTCAACACACCTGATTCAAATGAATGGGTCATTAACAGGTTTCTGCAAAACTTGATATGCTGATGATGTCATTTAATCATTTGAAACAGGTGTGTAGACGCAGGGAAACATCTAACATGCAGGATACCTTGGGAGCTGGACTTGCCCACATTTGGTGTTGAGCAAAGGTGGGCAGTCCTGGTCCTTGTGGTTCCTGTATCCATCATGTATAGAGCAGGGGTCACCAACCTGGTGCCCCCAGGCCTTTGCTCTAAATGGCACAAGTCTGTAATAAAATAAAATAAAAAGCGGTTGCCATCTTTTTCTAATCACAAAAGCATTAATATGGATTTAAAAACTACAATTTTCTTTAAAATATGTTTATAGTTTAACTCTGATCTATTCTAGTTTAAAGATAAATATTTTATCAACCTGGTAGCCCTTTACATGCCTCAATACCCATGAAGTAGCCCTCGGCTTCACCAAGGTTGGTGACCCCTGGGCTACAGCATACTCAACAGGTGGGCCTCCTACTTCTGGCCCTCAAGCCAATTACTGTGTCCCCAAAGCTGTCAATATTTCATAAAATCTACAGCAAAACGGTGCTGCGCTTCCTGCTACAGCTCCAGGAAGTGGAGCTACTGCAGGCGAGCGGTGACGCACACTCTTCACCCACGAGAATTGCACCCCCCCTCCCTCCCAAGCTGATAATATTTCATAGAATACACCATAGATATCATATATAAAGGCTAGATGACTCATCCGGGGTTCAACAGCGTAGCTACACGGCGGCCATCTTGGGGCAGCGAGCAGCAGATGGAAGGTGAGCATCAATTTAACTAAAAACACTCTTAACTTGATGAAAAATGAACGGATTTACAAACGGGTTACTTTCTTACAAACCTTATTATGTGTAGACTTGAAATATGGCACTTTTAAAATTTATGAATTTCCCTACCATTATCGTTATATTTTGATATATCTTCACAACCACGTCTCTGACGTTTATAAAAATGTAAACCGTTTCAAAAATGGGTTAAACATTGATCAAGTTAGAGGTATTTAATAGAACATGCTTCATTGACACCAATGTTATGAAAGGGGGCAGCTGGCTGCCCCAAGATGGCCGCCGGCGTAGCTACGTCAGGGTCCATTGACAAACAGTAAGATATCTAGTGATATATATGATATCTATGGAATACACTACCAATGGAGTGGAGCTGCGCCTCCCTCTCCCCTCTCGACCCATCGCGCACAGCCCAGACCCCCACCCTAGGCCCAGACCCCCACCCTGGGCCCAGACCCCCAACCTGGGCCCAGACCCAGCCCGCGGACTCCTCCACGAATAGTCATCTGGCCCTTTAAGGTTTTAGAGGTTTCCTTGCTTCAACACACCTAATCTGAACTAGTGGGTTATTAAGAGGCTGGCGATGGCCCTGAAGGCACACTGAGGAGGTAATTTAACATTTAAATCATGTGTTGAAGTAAGGAAACCTCTAAAACTTGCAGCATACCAACCTTCAAGAACCAGGATTGCCCAAGTCTGGTGTAGATCCAGCAGGACTAAACTACACTCTTAATTTACCTCCATCCAGCAACATTCTGGTTGTGGATAAAATATCAGGGTCCTAATCCAGTGTGAGAGGGTCAAACAAAAATCATTTTGTTTTACTAATCTGTGTGCGTTTGTGAGCCTTTAAAATAGTTTGTTTAATTAAATATGTCCCAAGTAGAACCACAATCAGAAAAAAAAGTGTAATTGTCCTGCTCTGTTTTGTAAGTACATAACCAAATAATGCATAAACACATTTGACCCGTGTCATGTGTTCATCACAAGGCTGACAGCACGGCCTTCCCATGGCTGCAAACGAGACTTCAACAGCATATTTATACACTTCCTCATTCCAAATTCGGAAGGAGGCGAAGGCCGTTTTAAAACATAAAAAGATTATTTTCAGGGGAAGGAAACTTATTAAATATGCAACTTTAATAAACAGAGCTTATTTTTAAGTGGTTTAGTCAGTCCTGTTCTGGTCCCTGTAGTGAACGCATGAATATCTCTAAAGGCTTCGGGTCCTTGGTGAACCGCCTGAGGTGAGAAAACACAGATATGGCATCAAAAAGCACAACGCCTCAATAAGGGTTTCACACAAATTGGACTTTAAATTAATTTATGAGTAAGAAATAAAATTAAAAAAAACACAATGCATTGATTTCACCATTTTTTGTGTGCTAATTCTATGGTGATTTATCAGCTGGATATCTGACTTTCTGACAAGTTGGACAAGTGCTGATCATTGATTCTGCCCCGTCTCTCCGGGGAGGACTGGAGCTGCAGCAGAGCCTTGGAGTCTGCTGGACTGTGCTCTGCTTAGACAGATCTCCCTCACTTTAGCCCGAGCTGAAGATCTGAGGGGAAGGCTAATTACAGCCAGCCTGTTCTCAGAGCATAGCAGAGAACAATTTCAACAGGAGCCATGTTGACGTCAAGGCCTACAGGTTTGCAAGTTTCTAGTGCAGATGTAGGAAGCAGAACGAGGCACAGAAGTGTCTTAAATAATGCTTCCGAGCATCTAAAAGAAGTCCTGGAGGGGCTTCTGCTTTACTATTCTCAGGAAGCTGCAATCAGTCCTGTCTGAAAACAAGAATCCTTTTTCTTTTTTAGGTGATTTTCTAAGATCATCACGGAACGTTCGATTTCGGCACCGGAAGAAAACACGTATTTGGCCTGAGGTATGTTAATGCAACGTCTGGATCAAGTAGTCCAGCAGAAGGTACCAATTTGTCTTCGCACTCACAGACCAATTTCCCTCTCATTAAGACCTCACACCGAGCACAGGTTTTGTAAAAGCTAAAGAGACGTGAACAATGCCGAACTCCACACACAGAGTGCTAAAAATGCTCAAACAAATCTCAACTGAGGGCGCACAAAAGATGTTCTGTTGAGCCTTTTGCTCTCATGAGGGAATACTAAGGATCAATTAATGAACCGGCTCAGCCCGCTGCTGTCTTCCGTATGCGAGGCATGCTTGCCGGAGTAAAGTAATTGACAGCTCAGAGGCCCGGTGTGTGATTTGAGTGATGCCCGTGTTGCTTTAGTAGCTTTACTTATTTGTCATTTGATGTATTTTATGTAGTTAACAGCATTTTGAAACCAAGATAGATGAATAAAACTAAAAGAGATTCACTAGGAGTGGAGCTTAAATGTATTTCCTTTGAAGGAAAATTATGTAGAAAGTCAAGATGGTTTTAGGTTTGAAAAGAGCTCATAAAAAATGCAGGATGTGTACATATAATATGTAATATGGTTTGATACAATAGTAGAAGTACCATCTTGGATATTTTACCCTTTTATTGCTTTTATAAATCAATCATGAGAAACATAATTTGGCTTCTTTGACAAAAGAATTTACCCAAAAAATCTTTTAATGTCAATATTCAAAATAATAACATAAAATAAATGATTACCTACATATTCATCCCCTTCAACACCACGTTTGGCAGCACAGAGTCCAGTCACATATTCTCTATAGGCCTGAGGTCTGGGCTTTGACTGGGCCAATCCAGAACCTCCACCCGGATGTCTTCAGACCATTTCTATGTAGCTTTAGCTGGATGCTTCTGGTCTTTGTCGTAAAGGAAAATAAATCTTCTTCCAAGCTGTAGTTCTCTTGCAGAATGAATCCAAGTATCTTTCAGGATTTCTCTACATTTTGCTGCATTTTTACCTTTAGCAACCTTCTAGGACCTGCTGCTGAGAAGCATCCCTAAAAGTGATGCACAGGTTGTTTTTTATCCCGCAGGTTAGGTTGTCGCGTTAACATAAAATTTTCCATCCGTTTCCCTCCGCTTATCCCAGGTCTGATCACGGTGGCAACAGCCTGCCAGGCTTCCCTCTCCCCAGTCACTTCGGCCAGCTCCTCCGGGGGATCCTAAGGCGCTTCCAGGTCAGCCCAGAAACATTCCCCTCCAGCAAAATTTTCCATCGTTGTGTGTGTGTGTGTGTGTGTGTGTGTGCGCACACGGTAGAACCACGCTGTTGCATAGTGAAACAGCGAGTGGCTGCAGCTGCAATGACAGGATGAGAGATGTCCGTTTCTCGCTCCGTGATGGCTGCAAACGAGTCTCCTACAGAAAACGTGAGAGAAATGTGGTAACTTTGTGCAAACTTTGAGCCTTGCATAAGCACATTTTGGTGATGGTCATATTAAATAAAAGCACATTTTGTCAAAAATATAACGTGTTTTTAATGAGGCGGGTGGGTTGTAAAAATAGACGTAGTGATGCGGGGTGGTTTGGGTCGATAAAAACCCTAAACCGCACATCACAGCATGATACTGCCACCACCATGCTACACAGTGGTGTTGTTTGATGTCCATCAACTTGACCATTTGAGCCTCCAACATGTCTTTGTGCAAACTGTAGTCAAGACCTAATGAGTTTTCTTCAATAGTAGCTTTCTCATTGCCACGCTCCCATAAAGATTTGACCAGTGAAGAAAACAGACACAGAAAACTCAACATAGAAAATCCAACGTTCTAAATGTATTCACAACACATACTCTGAGGGCTAACAGATCACATGAGATCACATCATTTTCTCAAGATTTGATTCCATGTTAATATTCAAATGTGGATAGATATCTGTGGAGCAGTTTTTAGGATTTTAGGAGTAGATGACCATGTTTATAGAAGAAGAATTTAATGTAGATTTGGAGGAACAAACCAGGACTGATCGATAACTGCAGGATGACAAACTTCTCCAGGTTCTCAGAGGAATGCAATTAATGCAGACCTTTATGATCAGACTCAAACTACTTTATATGGAATGGAGTGGAGTGACCAAAACTTTTATTAAACAATTCCTCAGTCCAACTACTGATGCCTCAGAGAATTATATGAAGATTATTCCCTATGTTTTGTTCTTGTATATTTTAGTGTATCTGGATGCAGAACGCCACTGAAAACTGTTACCTGTTCTGCTTTTAGGAAAACGCATCGAACTATAAGTACCGACAGAAAGCAACATGAATCAAATGAGTCGGTGCTTCGGCAGACGGCTGCTGACTAAGTACAGTGGTGGTCAAACGCTTTGGGAATTTGCGTCACACTTTCTGATTATGCATTTTGAGGAAATAAAACAAGTCAGTAATTGGACCCTGAGAAACATTAGCCAATTAATTATTTTCCAAAAAGGGGTTTGTAGGCTCGGTATACCACTAGAAGAAGGAAAAAAACAAGCTGCGTATGCTAATACTGACTCAAAATAAGGAATTTTGAACTTGAATAAATAAAATACTTCTGCTTTGAGATGACTTTGGCACACATTTGCATGGGTATCTGATTTGATTTGCATTCCTGTGATCCATAGAATGTATTATCTCTCTGCAATTCAGCATCCCCTCTTATCTGGAACACACTCAATCAATAGAGAGCAGCTCTGAATATGGATTACGGATGGATATCTGTGGAGCAAACCTCACATTGACTGGGAAATAGTTATGCTTTAAGAAATATACTCCTTTATGCATGTTTGGCTTCATTAGGCATCCCTTAGACTCAGTGTATTTCATCAGCTTGACACTTCTTGACACTCTTTTATCAGCAAATCAAACATCCTAGTCTTCATTTGAGTTATAAAAACAAGTATTCAATAAGATCATTTTAAGATCACTTTGTTTGGTTATTTGAGAGGCTTTCCCAACGTTTAAATGGTTTGTTTTTAAGTTCTGAAATAGCCAAATAATGAGTCACCTCAAACAGAAATAAATGTATTTGTCATTATGATATACAGCAGACTCCATGTGTAGACAAACATAGAGCCTCTGAAGAAAAGCACAGGCTGTACAGTGGCTGAGAGCAGCTGAATATCTCCCTTGCCCACAGTCTTGAAGCAGAACTCACAGCTTGATAAATGAACCGAGAGTCAGAGGAATCTAAAGCTAGAAAGCTTCCATTCTGCACCCGAGAAGAGAGAAGTGTCAGCTTTTTCATCCTCTGAGTGATTTAGACTGCCATTGGAGAAAACTGATGAGTGCTTTTGAGATTTATGATGCTTTGCCTTGCACATTAAATATAGACTTTGTAACACGTGCTCAGCGCCGCTTTGAAAACCTAATCACAAGCTATAGCTGTGCATGAATGTGGTGAAAGAGCTGAAAAGGTGCACCAAAAACCACAGTTAGCCATCATCGAGACATTAACGTAGCTTAAAGGTATAATTTAGATCTTTTGAAGTGGATTATAGTAGAAAAGTTTTGAACAATTGAGATCGTATTTGAACTTAGCTCTTAACACAGTCCAAGTCTGGAGAAATAAATTAGTTCTGACAAGCTAACAACTAGTTGCTAACAGCTAGTTACAGAGTGGATTACTGCTACTTTAAAATAACTTAAATTACTAAATTTCATAGCAGTCCTTGGGAACACTATTATCTAAACCTTTAAATCTGCCAGTTTTTCATTATGCAGTAAGTCCAGCAGAGCAAATATTTGAAATTCCAATTGGAGATGCTACAGCTAGCTATGATACGTCCTCTACATATAACAAAATAATTCTATGTAAGAGCTGTGTAATGCAAAATCCTGCAAACGATTATTTTACATGAACAACTAACACATGTTAAGATTAGACTTGTTTAAAGTTTTCAGTTTGTTTGTAGTTTTATTGTGATTAGCTGTTAGCGACTTGCTTTTAGCTCACTAGAACTAATATTATCTTGCAAGGATAATGTTTTTAAAGATATGATTTTGTTTATAAAGCTATAATATTATTCCTTCAGCCCTTTACTCTCCACACAAATACTTGTATATATTTGTAATATTTTTGTAGTTTTTATTATTTTGCGACAAAAGTTAAGTCCTATTTAATGTTTATATTTTTTAGTGTTTTTTTTCCCCAGTTTGGTCAGTAAATGCTTCAATAAGGAAATGGCCAAAAATGTGCTCCAACAAATTGTTGACCAGAACAAAAGTTGGGGGAGTTTTGAAATGTGACCCTTTCTATCTTGTACAGATAACGTCCTGATTGTTGTTTGTTCAGCAAAATATAGTTTATGTCTTCGAGGACTAATAAGCTAATGGCTAGCTGTGAAAAGCAGCTTAAAACTCCCAAGATTTAAAAGGGATTCATGCAACAATATTTTACAAACATTTGCACCACCATGAGATGTTTCGGGTTCATATCCCGGACGAGCCCCCAAATATGTCATGTCATTATTGAGTCCAGAAAAACTGCATTGTGAAAAAAAAATATTAATGAGAATAATACTTATAAAAACAAATAGGTTTTGAACCCCAGCCAAAACAAAGCAACAAACCAGCCAGGCTGTTAATCATCAGATTCAGGGCAAAACTATATTTGCAACCAAAATTTGAAAAATAGAACGAAAACGTAACTCCCAGACAAACTAACAAAAAATAGTAAAAGGATGTGGTGTAAAGCTCATGTCAATAGCAAAAAGGAGCCCCTTTAGAAAGACTACTGTATGCTTTATAATGTCACACCAGCCAGTCAGCTCTGGAATAAGAGGAAATATTACTAGAAGTAGTCGTTCATAAAATCATATTGTATGGACTACAGAGAAAAAAAGGCGATAGCAATTCACATTGAGTAAATATTTGTCATTTTTACACTGAAGCACTTTTCAAAATGCCCTGAATATAATATAATCTCTTTTGAGTTTTTGATTTAAAAAAATGATCATCATAACCAGGCAAAAAGATTTCACATCGAGCAAAAGAATGAAAGCATCGAAGATGGCAAACGATAGTGAAAATGGATAGAGGAGTCCAAATTATTGCCAGTAAGATGAGCTGCCATCAGGCTGCTGCTGCCAAATGAATTCATATCATACATTAAGAATTGCATCCAAGGAGCTTCACTGAGCATTAAGTGACCAGAGTGAATTCAATCCACATTAAAGCTCTCCATACTGTAGCTCTGGATTTACATCACACCACTGCTGTGACCTTGTAAAAAAAACATCTGTAACATCACACAGCGCATTCACATTGCTCTGCTCAAAAATAAAAGGGGTGTAAAAATAGCAGAAGCAGCATTTACATTTAGATATATTTAATTCTGTAGGAAAAATATGTAAAAATAGCAGTTGTAGGTGTGAATTATTATCTAAAGTTTTTTTTTTTGGTGTGACCTTATTCACACACTGTAAGGCTATAAACTAAACACAGTGGACTGTGACTCACTGGCATTTTTTTTATCACCTCCCATGCTCATCCATGCTCTCTGAGATCCATTTTTTAATCTCCTCACCTTATTGCCTGCAGACATATTGTCATCGCCGTCCACGACTTCTGGCTGGGGCCTAAAATGTAAATCAATATTTTCATTATTATGTGCAGAATACAAAACAACTCTGCAGGGGTAAATGGGTAAAGCCGATAATGACATTTCCATATAGGAAGAGAAATAGTAAAGACGGGTTAAGGTTACTTAATGTAATTAAACTCTTGGATCGTCAAAAGGCTGGGAAAACCAGGAAGGCACTTCAGGTCACGATCTTAACGCTCGTTTTTCAGTAGGGACATCATTCTTGTTGTCTGTGAGAAACCTTTTTACAGGCTTGCTTTTAAACTAAAGTTCTTATACTGTATTATGCCCAACACACACCAATCTAAGTCCCTTATTATCTGCTGCCTTTTATGACAAAATGAAGTAATATACTGTAGTTAAGTGCTACACTCATAATTCCTTTTCACACTGCAGCAGCAGCAAAGGCCTGGGAAGTCTCTTCAACCAAAGTGTCAATCACATCTCACTTGTCAACAACACAAAGTGCATGATTTGTTATGTGGGAGGGGGTTATTGTTGCCATGGATACACATGCATACATTACCTTGACTGACCTGTGCGATGTCTCGACGTGAACCAAACATGTAAGAGTTCTAATTCATAATTTATCTTTGATTTTCCAACCTGAGGCTATATGGATTGGGTTTTACCATCATATAGGGATTTATGAGCGATACACACATCATGTATTTCACTGACAGGAGAGCTGACGTGATGTTCACAAAATCACAGTTGGTTTTCCAACCTAAGATGTCTCCTCTCCATCCCCGGATGCCCATATATACTCACAAACAGCTGGAAGTAGGTTAACCCACAAAGTCGAGCAATAATTCTCCCAGTGAGGTGTTTTTTTTTCTTCTTCTCTTTGCCTCCTGGGTCCGTTATGTTGTCTGCCTTGGGGCTTCAGAACCAGTATGCTTGTGTATTAAAGAAAAGTAGGTTTTCTTTTTTGAGTGGTTAAATTTGCACCAGAAAGAGGTTTGGTTTTGATTAGGGATGCACTGATACCAGCATCGGATATCGATCCGATACATGTGCATTTACTCGTACTCATGCTCCTAAGAGTGCTCTGATTCTAGAGGACCTAATAGTTTCACTGACAGTATTAGTTTGTGCACAAATTAACCATAAAACAAATGCAGGATACATAAAAAGGAGGAGAAGCTGCCGCCACCGTATGGCAGCAAAACAGAAGAATTAGAAGAAGCCACCACACTGTACCCAAAATTAAGAAGGTGCCATTACCACCGTACTGTAGCAAAACAGAAAAAGCCGCCACTGCCATGAAGTGGAAAAAAGAACATGAAGCAGCCACTGTGTAAAGGTAGCAAAAAAGAAGAACAAGCAGCTGCCAACAACATGTGACTGCGAAAAAGGCGAAGACGATGCTGCAGATGATGTTGAGCTCAACAAACCATTTAACGGCAGCGTGACTTGAAGCAGTCAGGTAGAGATGGACCTATGCTAGTGGTGTGGAGGTATTTCAAGGTGAACGAAGATGACAAAAGTAGGTCCATCTGCAATTAATGTTCAGCAAAGTTAATTTATGCTATGGAGTAGTGTTGTCATGATACCAAAATATCAGTATCCTGTACCGATACCAGTGACAATCCACGGTTCTCGGTACAAATTTCGGTACTAAAGCAAAACACAAAAACATTAATGGAAGTCACATAAATCAGAGGTCGCGCTAGACTGTTTTGTTTTCCGTCATTTTGACTGATGGTTTAAAAAAAAAAATCTGATTATAATCTATTATTACCCGTCACTTACTAATTTTAAAAATTGCATCATGACATCAGCACCCTGCTAACATGGCGTGATCATCTAGCTCAGTGGGTCCCAAAGTTTAGGTCGTGACCCCACTGTGGGTCCTGAAACAACAAATGGGGGTCCTGGGATGTTCTCCAGAACCAAAAGTGAATTTAAAATCCTTGCTAATACCATATATTTGCCCCTAGAAACTGTTACAAATAGTTGAATAAACATGGTGTGTTGTCATTATATCCTTGTTTAATTAGTTTATTAGTAGTATTTGAATATTTTGCCAATGATGGTTGGGGTCACGAGTCTCTGCCACTGTCATTTTGTGGGTCAGAAGCCAAAAAGTTTGGGAACCACTGATCTAGCTTATACCTGCATATACGTTTGGTCTGAGGGTCATGGTAGGATTGTGGTGGGAACTTGTTTCTACTGGTTGAGGGGGAGCAGAGTGTTTCAGGAATGCAAAAGTAGAGAAGAATCAATTTGGTGAGCATTAAAAAACAAGCTGCACCAGGATTGCCTTCAGACTAAAGGAGGTTTTCCTAAATTGCAGCAATCACAATCCAATAGATCATGTAGGTCTTGGAGAGCCTAGCAAGGTCTTAATCTAGTGAGTATGACCGAAGGCTAGAGGCTAATTAGACCACAAAATAAAATAAAAAAAACTAAACAATCAAACCTCAAAATCTGTTTTGCATATTGACAGGATTTGGTGTTTTACCTTATAATTAAAGATTTAAGGATTGACAAACATTCAGTTTTACCAGCATTGAACAAGATGCAATCTGGATCTCTTAACTTCTACAACATCTTCCCACCTCATTACTTATGCATCAGATAAAAGTTGAATTTGTCCTTATTTGTCAACCAACACATGCTACTGGTACAGCATGTCATGGTGTGCACATTAGCTGCTGTTTTATCACTAATCCTTCTAAAATTCACTCTGCATTAGATTGGGTCTTACTCAGTTTGATGCATAATGACAAAGCTGTTTAAACTGAACTACTCTCAATAAAATTGTGGATATATTTTTGAAAATTAAAACAATTCACATTAACCTGATAAAAATGTTTGCATCTAGAATCAGAAATTGATCAATAAATGTAAAAGTCTAAGCTAATAGGCTACTTGTTCTGCAGTCAGGTATTTCCTCCAATAGTATAAACACTGACATGTAGGAGGTTTATTTTTTAATTACAATATTAAACTTAAAAAGAAGAAAAAAACAATGCAACAACAAAGTAGGTCAATATTTATATAGGTCATAGAATTTGGGTTTGTTCAAATTTAATCAATCATCACAAAATATATCTAGTTTTCCAACCTAATCTCAGTTCCAATCCAACAAAAGTGTTTTGTTTTCTTAAAAAAAAACCATACAATCCCAGTAGCCCTCATCATAATGACAGTTTAACACAGGGCGCTCACAGGGAGCTGACAGCAAACAGCAGTAATCATTCCGTTTTACTGTACATTCACAGGTTATGTGCTAAAATTATGTTGTTTTTTACTTTATTAAAAATCTATCTGGTCTGGTAGTAAAATAAAATGTTCTGGTGCCTTATGAGTCCGTTCGAACCCTTATGGGAAAAACACATGAACCTAAAATGTTTTTCACATGTGGAAAAACATGTGACCACGTGGGAACACATGAACATGTTTAAAGTGTTCCAAAATCACACGGAAAACATGTGTTTTACATGTTAATTTAACATGTTTTTAGTTCACATACATGGCAATTTCACATTTTCTAACATGTGATGTCTACATGGGAAGTTCGTGTTGTTTTTCTGTAAGGGAAGGTTTTACAAGACAAGATCTCAGCTCAGCTAATTTACTTGAGGGAAGTATAGTACTTTACTCGGGCTGAAGTACTGTGACAGTAAACCACTTACACTTACTTCACTGTCTCCAAAGTTTGTGGGAAATTTAGTTTTTTTTTCTCCTGCTTCTACTCAACTGAGAGGTAAAAATTATGCTATGTAAAGTGGTATCAGTACATAGTATCGGAATAATTTTACAAAAATAAAAATACAGACAAAGTGCTGGACCAATACACAATAGTGGTATTGGTATCAGTGACTTTTTACCCAGTACCATCAACATTTAGCTGTCTGAGTCCATGTGTGTAGACTCATATTCACTAAAGGGTGTCGGTATGAAGTACCCAGTACTGATACCCAGTATCAGAGTAGTGTTCTCCAGTTGAGCAGCGATGTCATCTGTGTGGAGGTCAAAGTGAAGGAAAAGGATCAAAGTAAAGCTGACCGCAAAGAAAAGTTGTCAAGACAAAGGACAAATGAAGTATAGCACTTTGACAAACCTCTAAAGGACCAAGGAGTTTGAAAAGTCTGCCAAATACAACAAACTCTGTAGCAAACACTATATTTTGTGGTATAGGTGCATCCTTAGATGGGGACACAAAATTGTAAGAATGTGCACTCTAAAAAGTAAATCATGGGGCCTTTAGTCATTGCTTAAATATATATGTTGTTGTGAAATGAAAAATCAAGTTCATAATTCATATTAGACTTTTTACTTTAAATTTTTATTTTTTTGAGTTCAGGTGACACACAAATTATGCCTTTTGATTCAATATATCTTAATGACTTGCCTGAGTTTAAAATTATCAGTTAATAAAAAATCATTAAATTTTAAGTTCTGTTGATGTAAAATAGAATAGTAAGTAACTTTATGCTTAATTACACATATTTGCATTCGCTCAGGATTCTGTTAGTGATAGTCTACTGTAAAACAAAGATGTAACATACTATATCTCTCCGGGTGGCGGGCGAAACGCCGGTTAGCTTGCCCCCACCTTTGTGTGCGCCGCAGTCCAGTTTGAATGTACACGGAGCCGGCGAGCCGCTAATTCCGTGATAGCTGCAATAAATGGGCTCATGTTGGAGCATTTAAAACTAAGCTTACCATGTTACAGGCCATTGTTATTGTTTTAAAATGTTTAAAAGATCGCTAATGTTGTTAGCCACGAGGCTAACAATAATCGCTAGGCGCTAGCCGCTATGCTAACGCAGGCTTCTGTTCTGTTTAAGTTCAGGGTCCAACTCTCCCGTTTTAGCCGGGTCTGTGGAAAGTGGAGACTGCCACGGATGTTTACCAGTCGAAAGAGACCCACGTCTGACGGTAACGTTTGAGGAGAAGCCCACGCTGTCACCTAGTAGACGGTATGGTTCACTGTTACTGTACATACTAGTAACTTGCAGGAATAAATTAATAGGAATGACTCCAGATATTTTTTCTTGTCATATCTTTAAAAGAGAATTCACTCGAAAGTCGAAAAGATAAATGTATTAATCTTGAAAGAAATATGTGTTTTAGATTCATACTTTCCCACAATAACTGTCAAATGTACAAAAAACTCTTTTAAATGTGACAAATAATTAAAAAACAGCATTCACTTCACATAATAATGTAGTCATTTACTGCTTTAAAATGCAGTTATAAACATATCACCCGGTAGTGCTTTGAAAGGGAAGTATATTAAAAGATGAACGTTACATGTTAACAGAGAAATATATTACAATTTTACAAGGATGCTAAAAATAGATACTGATTGGAAAAAATGTTTAAGAAATGCCTGAAAAGTACTTTCATTTGTGTTCTTCAACTCATGATGAATAACTGTTTTGTTTGCACTAAAGTATCCATCCTCCATGAGCAGCACAGTCACCCTCAAAGTTTCACTGAAATTTCCCTGTTATAATTGATCTTACTTTTAAATGTGAGCAGCATTACAAGATTGGCCCCCGTCATAAAAACACACGTTGCCACTGGTGGGCCACCAGAATTTACAAGTTTAAAATAATTTAACTTATTTCCCTACTTAGGTCTTCAGTGACTTTGTCATGTGCCTTGCACAGAAAAAACACTCCAGCCTTCATCTTCTGGTATCCTGATGTCATGGACCAAGAGTTCAAGTTGAGATTTGGTCAGCCTCTCAGACGTCACCTTTTTTTCCACTGAGGTGAGGAGCAGTCTGAATCCATTGACAATTAGTGACGAAAACACAGGTGAAACTTAAATATTCACTGTATTGAAGATTCACAAGTGAAATTGAAAAAAAACTGTCTTTGTTTGTGTGTGTGTGCGTGCGTGCATGTGCACAGGGATGGCTTTCTGGTGTGATGCAGTGTCATGGTGTTGTGGATCAAGGGGTTCTAGTTAAGACATGGTCAGCCTTCTGAAGAAAGTGGGGATCTCGTCTAAGTCTTCAGTTACTTTGCCTTACAAGGTGAGATTATAAAATGTTTATTAAACCAGTATTTTTGTACTGTGGATTAATACATTGTGGACACATGACCACAATTTGAAGTAAAATATGTTTTAAAAATGTAGAAATGAATACATTTAAACACAAAACCTTTAAATGTGTCCACATACACATTTAGATATTTATTTCTGCTTTATTGATTTATAATTATGTCTCTTATGATCATTCACACTGCTGTGTTCTGCAGATATGCGATGAATTCAAGAGGATAACAACAGTTAGCCTGGAATCAACCTTTCTGGCCAAGTTTGACCAATGCATCCCAAAACTGATGGCCTTGACCCAATCGAAAGGAGGAGCTGCAGGCCTGAAGATGAGGCAGATTCAGGACATGCTTCCACAGGTATAATGACTAACTTTATTATGAATAGACCTGTAGTTTAATCTGCCTCAGCTGTTTTCATGTCAGATGTGTATATAACTGCTATGAACAAGGTCCAGTGTATACTAACACAATTTCTTTTCAACTTCTTATTATTTTGGTTATACTTGCATTTGATTTTTTTAATGAACACTTTCTCTTTTTTCCAGTTCCACTGTTGAAAAGCGTAAAGAAACTGCCATTCGCTGCCTCATGGTCTATCTCGGAGAGAAGAAGGAGGAGGATCTTCTTTTCAAACAGTACCACGTAAGTACTTGAGTACTTTTTAAACTTTTAATTTTGTTGGAACTGCATGTCTCTGTAGGGTCTGTATGTTTTGTTTATTGGATTTTCCATTCAGGGGTTAGTAATAAAAGACAAAAAAAAAAAGTTTTTGGATTTTCTTATCAAAGTTGAAAATCAAAAAAATGAAAACAAGGCATTTTTCATTTGAAATGTTAACATGAAATTAACAAAATTCTGAAAAAGGTTTGATTTTGTTTCATAGTTTGCAGAATGAAAAAATAAAATCACTCAAATACAAACACAAAAGACAACCGGTTTTACCTTATTTTCACACCAGAATGATGGTTTATGTGGCTCAATCATGGAGAGACTGCAGGGGGAGGGACTTACAAAGGTCCTGTTCCAAAATCAAACCATTTTCAAATTTGTATTTATTTCATTGTAAAGATTAAAATGATAAACGCCTTGTATTTAATTTTTAGTTTTTCAACTTTGAAACAAAAATCAAATAAACACTCATTTTTTGTTTTTTAACACTCACCCCTGAACGGAAAATTCAATGACCAAAACATTCACGAACCCTGCAGCCATCCTGGGTAGAGATATGGCTGTTTCTATCTCGTGCTCCAGCCTCCTGTGGTCTAGGTGTTGAAGTACATGGTCACCCTGCACTCCCTTATGCATGTTACCCTGAAGAGCTTGAGCTATGTATTTTATACACCCTAACATCTTTTAATTTCTCCTAAAAGGATGAGGAGGAGCTTGATGCAGACCTTGTGATGCAAGTGATGAAGATTGCCATCATTGGTGATGGGGGTGCAACCATTGTAGTCAAGGGATCCAAGATCCTGGAGGGGATTGATGTCACCAGATCCTGCGCTTTGCTGATGGGAGTAATCTACGCTCTTAACCATATATCCCAAGGACTTTAAATGTACCTGTGAGGTAATCCAGAAACTATGCCTTGAGCTTGATGGACAAAAAGCCAGCTCTAAAGTAATGAATCTCAAGTTTGGTATTTTCTAGAGCAGACTTGATCGACCTTCCGCAAAGGAGAAGTGTACATCACTCATACAAACACACACAATTTGCTTGTTATTTTTTCTGCACTTCTGGTGCCACTTCATGCACTGGGTTTTACTACATTTTATAACTTTGTTCCTTATGAGCTTCTGAGGGCATGTTATTTTGTGTCTCAGTAGAATGTAGCCTACAAATCTTGCGGTTTGCACGTTTAAGAATTGTGCTACTGTTTTTTACTGTCAATAAATGGGCCTAACTCATTTGAATAATACATTCTGATTTTCTCTTTTTTTTTTTGAGCACCAGGAAAGAGTCCCTTAGCTGCTGTACAGTTGCCAGGTTTTGACATTGTCCTCATGCCTCTAAATAATCGTAGCAACCTTTCATTTGTCATCTTCTTGCTGTCAGGTGTTCACACTCAGGGAAATGGAGGAAATGCCCTTATTATATGGATCTCTTGCAGGGATCATCCTAATTATTGAGTTAATGTTATTTAGAAATGTGTTTTATTGTGACCAAAAGGTACTTCACCATACTTAAAATATCACGTTGGTTCAACTTAAATAATTACATTGATGTTGACAATTATTAAGTTCATTTTAATTAGAAATGTGTTTTATTGTAAACAAAAAGCTGCTTCATCGTACTTAAAATATCACATTGGTTCAACTTAAATAATTGCATTCATGTTGACAATTATTAAAGGTCCCATGACATTGGTTTCCATGTTTTCTGACTTATCTACCATGTTGCAACGTTGAGTTCTCACCTTAAACCTGCCAGAAAGAGCAAAAAACGGCGTCCATCTGTCTCCTAGTACAGCCAGTGAGAAGCTCTTCCAGATTTCAGACCCAGGTTTCAAACAGTTTTTTTCACTCCAGCCCGCTATGAGGTCATAGTGATCCGGACTTGCTTATATGGTCAATTCTCCTCCCACATGCACGTTCACGACAACTGGAGCGAGGCAGTGCCGCCGCCATTGCCCATAGACCGTGTAGTGTTTAGTTTCAGTTTCGTTTCTCTTTCACGTGACGGCACTGCCCCCTGCTGCAGCAGAAGTGTCAGGCTGCCAAATAAGGAGAAACCCAGCAGAACCGGAAGGCGGCGCTTTCTTCTGATCTCTGAGTTGCTCGTTAGGAAATAATTACAGCGTATTTTGAGTTATAATGGTGCAATGCTAATCTAGAGGCATCAAAGATTACACCTGTTTAATATAAAGTGATTTAAATATGGAGTCACAGGCACTTTAAGTTTGTGTTACTTAAAAATTTGTTTTATTGAGTCAAAAAAATCTACTTCACCATACTTAAAATATTGCTTTGAATTAATGTAATTCGGCTAGGAGTTGGCTCAACTTAAAAATTCTAGTGGAAAACGTTAACATATATTTTTGGGCTGAACCAATGTTTTAGTTTTTTAGAGTGTGCAAATGCAACTTTTAAGTTGGAATATGACTAACTTGGTATGAAAGTTTAGTCACAAATTGTCCTAATTATGTATGAATGAGTTTGTAATTTAGCCTGATTTTATTCAGAATTTGGTCTCCAACTCCTTCCAAAGTTGTGTCGCATTTCTTGTACTTTCAGACGACTCACAAACGCAAAACGTGAAGCAGATGGGTTTTGAGAGATTTTTTTTTGTCTAACAAAATGCCAGTCAGGCACTCTGACTCATGGACAGACATTGAGAACCATTGCAAACATTTCAAGACAATTTGAAAATTCCCCATAAATGCTGCTCACGCTTCATCTCCTACAGTCACAACTTTGGACCGGTCTGGACTGGGACCAGGACAGATCGCTTTAATCTGCACTTCCTGTTTCGGTGCATGCTCAACCCCCCCCCCCCCCCCCCCCCCCCCCCCCCCCCCCCCCCCCCCCCCCGCCATCCCATTCTGGTCCCCACCAATGTCAAGAGCAAATCTATGCTATTGATGTGATGTTCTGGTGACCATTCACCCACTGAACACTGGGATTGACATCATTCTTTGTAACTCTGAGCAAGTACAGACATTGAAACCATGGATGGTTAAACTAGTGGTAGAACATGTGGAAGGCCATAGTTGTAGGAATCTGAAGAGATGTGCACAGCACCTTTGTGAGAGGTTTCATAATCTGATGTGTCACATGGGATGTATGATGCAAACAAGTAGAGTTATGGTTTTGGTCACAGTTTACCCTGAATGTGTTTGCAATTTGGACACTGATGCTTTCCAAAGATCTCACCTTCCTTACATTGAGGGAAGTTCCAGAACATTCTGAAACTACCATGAAGGAAAATGTATTTAGCTAAAGTTTGTACACGTTCAACATTCAAGCAACAATACCAAGTTGTTCAGTCTGACAGGAAAAAATTGTAAACCCTTCCAAACGTTTCGAGACATTTTGTAAAGTCCCTCACCGATTGCCAACGACCGTAGCCCAGTGAGAAACTGGTTTAATGTGAAGTAATGGAAGTAAAAGGACATTTCAGGTGGTATCATATTGGATCAGTATACTCTACAGGATGAAAGAAAACAGCAGGGAGTGTTTTTTCATCTCCAAAACTCCTGTGAGTCAGAGGTTTTGTATTGACACAGTGAGGCAATTTGGCAGAATTCACCTTGCTACCCCCCCCCCCCCCATCTCACACATCTCTTGGAGGGAAAATGCCTTGAATTACTCATGGTGATGAACAGAAAGTTTCCATTACCTTTTATTAAACCAAGATATTCATCTGTGTAGGGCTTTAATTAATTTTATTCTCAGGTTATAAAGTAATTTGATTGTCTGGGCAAAAAGAGGGGGGGGGGGGGGGGGAGCAGGGATCTGTATCTGCTCCCCATCTTGGGTTAAGATGAATTCACCCAAACCACGGGCACATTAAAGATAATTTCGTTAATAATTGTTCAATTAAAAAGCCACGTGTGACTTTGATGTAATTGAAAAGACTGCAGCGGCTTCAATGTGGAGCCCCCCCGCCGGAGTGATTTGGCTTCAGGCTGAATTGTGAAAAAGGAAAGCCTCCTCTGCAGCACATACGTGCACCTGAATTGGCTTCGAGGAATTCTTCGAGATAACCAGAAGTTGATGTGTGACTAGCATTTGCCAGTGGGGTGTTGAAATACCCATCAGCAAGACCGCGCAAGGAAAAGTGGCAGCAAAAAAAAAAGGAACAGGAGAAGGATTTTATACAAAGAGGGCTCTTTGACCAGTGACGTCATGCAAATGTATACCTTCTGAGTTTAGTGCTGTTATAGTGGGTGTAGAAATAGCCTGCCATCTGCAAGAAATAATATTTGCTTTTGGGTATGTCAGTGGGTCTGTGTGTGTGGTGGTGGTGGTGGTGGGGTGTGTGTGTGTGGGGGGGGGCAGTACAGTGCTTCGGATGGCAAGAGGCACAGTAAAAAGAAGAAAAAAATAAAATAAAAAATAGCTTCTGTTCCCTTCATCTTTATTATGGTTATTGAATTTGGTTCAAAAGGAGCTGACATCAAAGCGCTGCTCAGAGATTCATAATTCAAGAGGTTCAGTGTATTTTATTGTGAAGCCAGAAAAGGAATGTCAGAAACAACATTAAAATGAAAAGAGTTTCACGCATGAAAAGCAGGTGCTTCCTGCTCTAAATCAATGTCGCTCTCGGAGATACTTTCTAAGAGCCGAGCTGCAAAGAAAATCAAACTACAATGTGAAACCGTTTATATCTAATTCAATATACAGCGGTTTTGGCAGCGATTTTGCTTTACTTTGAAATATTTAAAGTAAAGGTGCGACGAGAAGCGAGGCAAGAAGAACAACTTAATCTATTCCCACGTCTAGTTAACCCAGAGATTATGGGACCAAATGGATACTTCAAGGTGGAATAAAGCAGGTAATTTCATCCTGGCATCCCTTTGAAAACCTATTACGTCTTTACTGTACCACTTCAGATCCAGCGTACGTTCTAGTTGGGTGCTCGACTTTGATCTTCAAAGCTGACCTCCCTTCTCCCCGATTGATGGATAGACCCCACCATTGATGCCTGCATATCCATCAAGCAAAGGAAGCCGTGATGAATGAATACGTCCTTTATCAACCGTGCATCACCTCATGAAGTATTGTCCTTTCTCACCCACCGTATTTATCCTTCAGCCAGAGATTGATTAACTATGGAGGTGATTCAGTCAGCAATTATTACCTCATCGCTAATCAATCCACCTCTCGCCGTGGGACAACCCTGCTTACAGTTTAACACACACACACACACACACGAGTGGATATGTGTGTGTCTTATCAGCAGGAACTTTTTTTATCTGCCCAATTGCTGGGATCATGGGAAAGCTACTCAATGTATTGGTCATGTTGGGTAAACTGATACTGGATGGATAAACTTTATCTCTGGATAGAATGGTTGCAAATATATTTATTATGTATAACCAATGAATGTAACCACGTCATGTGTCAAAGGACACACTCAGTGGCATGTAAGTTCAATTCAGTTTATTAGGATTAGGCGCTTATAAAACAAGTTGGACTCCTTTTGTCTCATCTTTAACTTGTGTTTATACAAAAACTTGGGTAAAAATAAAAAAAAAACTGAAGCATTTTCTAAATAGACTTTTGTGGAATAATTAAGAGTCAAACCTGCATTAGACACAAGCAGAGCGATCTCCGTTTAGAGAATCAGGGAGAAATGTTCAAACAGGAAACATTTATTTAAAATGACCTGAGAGTTCATGTCCAAGTTAATAACTTATTGATTTTTTTCTTTTTTTACGTGCATTACTTTAGCATCAGATGGTGATTTACATCAGTGGTCCCCAACCTTTTTCATATCACAAACAGTTCAGTAAGATTGCATGTCCACATCTAAATCACAACATAAAACATATAATATTAATTAAATCATGCACTATATTTATGTTATTGTCACAGTGTAATATAAGTAATTTATAGTAATGTTTTTTAAATAAAATACCTCACAGACCTACGTAAACAAACCATGGATATAAGACATCTGTACAGTCTCTGTGCAGTCTGATACCGATGTACTCAAATAAGTAGAGGATGAGAACTCTGGAGTATTACAGCTCTCAGGCTTTATTCAGACG
The DNA here is from genome assembly GCA_006937965.1 of Callopanchax toddi. Classification (NCBI taxonomy): domain Eukaryota; kingdom Metazoa; phylum Chordata; class Actinopteri; order Cyprinodontiformes; family Nothobranchiidae; genus Callopanchax; species Callopanchax toddi. The sequence continues at coordinate 1,368,140 of SSNR01000170.1, read as the reverse complement.
CAGTACACAAAATACAGGTCTGAACCTCAAATGAAATTAAATGGGTTTATTTATAACAAAAATTACCTCAGTGTGACACAAATAGAAAGTAACTTTTCACATTCACAAATATTAAAAAACTGCTGTTAATAAAGGGGTTTTTGACTACTCTGGTCCAGGTTAAACTGACCTGTACTGGTTGACGCCACTCACTCTGACTCTAGAAACCTCTGGTTCCTATCTGGACTCCCAGATTTTTGAAACATGGTTCTGACACAAACAAAACACCGGAAAGAAAAAAGAATCAAGTCATTTTGCCTCATTTTAAAACAGCTAGAAATCACCTCTGGTTTACTCTGTAGCTGCTAGTGTTGTTTCCAAAAACTATATACTATAAAGATGAACCCTGCATCACCGTCTACTTTCATTTTACAAAAGTGAAGCCTGAGTATCCTGTTAACAGCAGCTGCAATGTTTTATTTTTGGATGTGGGATTTAAATCTACCTGCACTTAATCCTGATTTCACGTGATCTTTCGTGTCGCATCAAACAACTAAATGTAATAAAATAAAAATATATGAACACACAGCAACATGGTAACTGTGAATCAACAGGAAAAAAGAGAGGATTTGTATTTTTTTTTTAGTCAGGAAACTGTCCCATAGAGAGGGTGGGGCTTAAAGCTTATACTGCAGCCATCCACTAGGGGGCTTTTAATTTGTTTTGGCTTCCACAGCATTTTTCTATATTTAAGGTCTATTTCTATATCTGTTGCATTTATTTAAACATGTAGTTTTACAGGTTTGAGTGGATATAGATGGAGAATATTTGTTGAACCATGTGTTAGCTAGCCATTAGCCTAATTTCTCCATGATAATTCTCTAAACTGAGATCACTGACCATTTAGAACGACGTCACACGTTCCCACCTAAAAAACCTGGGCTGTCTCTTTAAGACCCCTGTGTACAGTCTGATTTTATCTTTTCAATTTAGCAACATCCTGTGCCTATCTACCTGTAAGGCAGCAGACATATTCATCTACAGATTGACTGCCATCTCTACATGACCCCTTGGGGTCACGCTGTAATAGGCTCCATTTCTACTCGCTGACCTGGGTCAGTCTTTGTCGACAACAGACAATGTCCCCTATGGAAACCAAGGATCATCCCCAGGAGGATGGTGAAAGAAAGAGAAACTATTACCACTCAGAAATCAGTCAAGCAAGTCAGATGTGACGATCAGCTACTGAACCACAACATACAAGTGTTTTTGCTCCAAGAGCAAAAAAAACAACGGTATGACCAAATCGGCCATTAGTTCACACAACCAATATCAACTAGATTTATATCTTTATCAAAGATTATAATAAATATACAGTTTAAACAACCTGACTTGAGTGTGAAGTCCTTTTTATCTTGTTCTAAAACATGATTTATTGGTTCCTGACACAGAAAGTGGAATGGATCTTTGTGTTACTTCAACCACATGATGGATTTTATTGAAACTTTCAGAAAGTAATAAGAGAAATCCAACTACAGCTGTGGGGTCAACTCAATAAAAGATGGCCGCCACCGCTAAAGGACACAAAACCAACACTAAAATGGGTATTATCAGTCAGTTTTATAAATATTAAGCTATCATATGTTGTGTTATAGGAGCTGAGCGTCATCCAAATACATATTCTGAGATACAGTTTTACTTATGTTTGTGCACTGTTTCCTAGATTTGACCAAAGCAGCTGTTATCCCATCTTCAACTTAAGGCGGTCTCAGTTTTAACTTCTGGCATGAATAACTTATGAATATATGGGTTCCTTAAAGGCAGGGGTGTTCAAACGTTTCAAGACGAGGGTCAAAATCTACAAAATATCATTTTTATTAAGAAAAAACAACAAAAAATAGTTTTATAGTGATTTGTTTTATTTGTGCTTTTCAAAAAATAGACATACAACGGATTTGTAAAAGAAAAGCATTACATTCCATGGATTTGATTGGTCGATTGTTTTCTAGTTTCTTGAAAAAAAATCTAGTCTATTATTTATGAATGATCATCACAAGTCTGCTTTTTAGTAAAGGTCAGTGAGGTTTTGTGGTACCAGGAAATGTAATTAAAATAAAACATTTGGTTAATAAAAGATTAAATTATTTGAATTGGACTGAAACATTTGCATTTTTTAAAAGACAAACTTTTCTGTGTTTAAACCTCACATTGGAGGTGTCAAGTTATCGCGTTAACTGCAAATAATTAATTACAGCCATATTTGGGTGCATTATGATTTGTAATCTTTAACTTTATTGTTTCTGCATGAGGGCTGAGACTTCCTGGTTGGGACGCTGCCCCACAACCCAGACCCAGATAGGCGAAAGAAGACAAGATGAGTAAAAAATCGACCATTTTTGAAACGCAGTTGAGGGCCACACAAAACCACTCAGAGGGCCAGACTTTGCACACACCGGCTTTAAGGAAAGCTAGAAAGCATAAAGAGGGGCTCACACACAGGTACGTGGATTAAACCCCCCATTTTCTTCAACTTAAAGAATCCCTTATTTGTGTACAAACAATTATGTGACACAGATAAAAAGAAATTACATAAAATTCCACCAAGGTGTTTGTAAAAAAACACGCCTCTGCAGACATAAAACGACTGTTTGTGCCTGTTTCACAGCTTATCATGAGAACGGGCTGCAAACACTGAAAAGTTATAGAAAATAAACAATAAGATAATCGCCTAAAGCTGTTAAAAGAAGATGCACAACGGGAGCGGTCTCTGTTGTTCCAAATGTCCAGCAGTTAAACTCCGTTTTTGCACAATATCTCAGCAGGCCGATCTTTGTGTAAACTTGAAGTCGTTTCTGCCCCCACCAGATTCAGCTCTGGTAACAATGCACGCTCTACGCTGATGCAACAAATCCTCCAGTAAATTGCTAACAATTTCACAGAAAAATTTCAACAGAAACATAGTTGGGGACAATAACACTGTTTTGGCCACGGGAATTGAAAGATAATTGTATGAGCCTGTGGCATTGCTGTTTCATAAGCTTCACGCTCCATTTCTGATTCCCAAAAGAAAGCCGTTTCTTTTCCCTCCCTTGCTCATATTTATTTCTGGCTTCTTTATTTATTTATTTTTTTAAACCAACTCTATTTATGTACACCTTAAATCGCATATTCTCGTCTGTCCTTGCAAAAATGGAAATAGGCTGTGTTGTTATCTATGGAAAAGAAATAAAAACAATGTGCATATTAGCAATTAAGAGCATCACACATCTTCAAAAGGGCAGTTTGAAAAGAGAGGGCGCAGCAATGCTTGAACATGCAGTTGAATAAATACATTAATTAAGGGGGAATTATGTGCTCGGCGCATGAGTTGGCCTGCTTTCAAGTGCCAGGGGTCCTCATAAATATACATTTAAAAGACATGTGGCAAGATCAAGAAGTAACCTCTTAACAATGAACTCCTGTATCGTCATCCCGGCGATGAACACCTCCCTCGCGTCGGTAGACTCGAGAACGAAACCGCCGGTTTTACTTGATATTAATGAATGTAAATGAATGCTTTGTTTATTTGAGTTGAGAACTCTCAGAAGTCATGAGACACAGACTGTTTAGTTTCAACTCTCAAGACGCAGACAGAAATATCAGATGTCAGGGACGGCACAGGCCTGTCTTACTGCTGTCACACGGCCACGTGGGACTTTCTAAGCCACTGATTTTCTGTCATGTATATCCCATTATTGGAATGATGTGACTGTATAATAAATCATTATTATTGTTAATAGTACTAATAATAGCAGACAGCCCAGCTATTTGGTGCCGATGGTTGAACATAGTTTTTTTTTACAGCCGTCACATCTAAATGATATTTGTCATGCTCTCGTTTTATAAAATGCAGTGGTTACGTCTTTATTTTCATTATGCTTATGACAATTTAAAGGATAAAGATAATGAAGTATGGCAGCTAGATCAACATTACAAAGTTTAATAAAATGATCAAAATAAAACATTTAACCATCTACATCAGGGGTGTCCAAACTTTTCAACATGAGGGCCAAAATCACCAAGTGTCAAGTCCTCGAGGGCCACAAAAATTTGAATATTTCTTAAAAGAAACAAGCAAAAAATATTTTGTTCTGCAAATTTTGCATTTAAAAAGATTTTAATTTACTTGGATTTTTTTGTTTTTTTTGTTGCGTCTCATTTAGTAAAATTCTTTTAAAAAAATGTCATAAAGCGTCTCTCTGCATCAAAATCCTGCAGGAAAACGAAATTATAATATTTTTTTAAATGCAGCTGAGGGTTACACAAAATCACTCTTAGGGCCGCATTTGGCCCCCGGGCCGCACTTTGGACATGCCTGATCTACACTGAAGGCGCTGCATCATCTCCATCCATCCATCCAACAAATCCAGAATGGAAAACCAGCCATCTTTTTCTCCAGGTCCTCCTGGATTATCCCTAAAAATTCCCAGGCCAGAGAAGATATTTAATACCTCCAGTGAATTCTGGGGTCTCCTCCCAGTAGATTGAAATCCTCCAGAGGAAACCAACCTAAGGAAGCATCCTAGTCCAAAACCTGAACAAGTTCCTCCTGACTGGAAGCTTCCCACCTTTCCTCTAAGACTGAGTCGATTAAGAGCGGAAGATCATTTCGGTTTCTTGTTTCCAGGATCTCACTCTTTCAGTCATGATCATTGGAACGCAGATGGACCAGGAAATTAAGAGCGTTTCCTTTTAGCTCACAGCACTGTCCCCATTACTGCAGACAAAGCCCAGAACCATTTGTCCACCTCTCGCTCCATCCTGTCATCACTCAAGAACAAGACACCAAGATACTTGAACTCATCTGCTTGAGGCAGACCTTGATGAACTTAATTAAAGAGGTCCACTGAAACCAGGGAGACTAGGGCACCATCCTGGAGCCAAGCCCAGGGAGAGATGGTGGCTGAGAACACAAAGATCAAACCAATAGATTCTCTGAATGAGTAAAAGGATCAATGGACTGCGTTTTTACAGCAGTTTCTTTTTCGTCTTAACTCAAAGTGCTTTACACTACACACACACACACTGATTAGTGAATCAGGGCTACATGGGGTTTAGTGTCTTGCCCAAGGACACATCAGTATCAGGCTGTGCAACGTGAAGAAGTATATGGGATGAGAAAATTATGACTATTGTTTCATCTTGTACTCTTTTTTATACCAGGGAGTTTAAAAATACCGTTTATTTCAGTCGGCTATGCGGAGTCTGGTCCGCATAGCCGGTGTAGGTACCTGATCTGCTCGGGCTGCCAGTTCGACTCGGGGTCCTTCTCCTACCGACGACGTCACACTACGGCAAAGCCACTCGGACAAAATATGCTGTAAACCCCTATCGATACTGTTCTTTCACACAGGTTTTGGAAAGAGTTTAGCAGGTTTGTTATTAAATCCATGATTCTGACCGCCTAAATGTTTTTTTTACATCTGTAGTTTGTTAATAAAAACACGATGTTGTCTTTGTTTTGAAACTACATCAAATCAACATCAGATCGTGCCAAATAAGCACAACAGTTCTCATATGTGAATGTTTTAAATGTATTTACATAATTTGCAGGCCTGGCCATTTGTATAAATGTAGAATTCTTCTGTATATTTCGTTAGTTCCTATTTAAATAAATCTAAAGATTCATTCAAAACGAAGTTGTAGTCCTTAATCGGACTACAGCCGTGAATTTATCCGGACCAATCAAAAGCTTCAGCATCAACGTGTAAACGTAACTTTTACGAACGTGGTGACGTCACTCCCGTTAGTTGTACGTTCAGCCAATTAGCTCGTGCCACGAAATCGGCAGGCGCAGGCCCCGAGCAGATCTGGCAGGCCGAGTAGATGTGGTACCTACACCGGCAGTAAGTCGGACCTGTTCCCAGTGAGGGTTGGACTCCGCCAGGGCTGCCCTTTGTCACCGGTCCTGTTCATAACCTTTATGGACAGGATTTCTAGGCGCAGCCGTGGTGTGGAGGGTGTTGAGTTTGGTGACAGGAGAATCTCGTCTCTGCTTTTTGCAGATGATGTGGTCCTCCTAGCTTCATCAGGCTCTGACCTACAGCTCTTGCTGGGGAGGTTCGCAGCCGAGTGTGAAGCGGCTGGGATGAGGATCAGCACCTCCAAGTCTGAGGCCATGGTTCTCGACCGGAAAAAGGTGGATTGCCAACTCCGGGTTGGGAGAGAAGTCCTGCCTCAAGTGGAGGAGTTCAAGTATCTCGGGGTCTTGTTCACGAGTGAGGGAAGGAGGGAGCGGGAGATCGACAGGCGGATTGGGGCAGCGTCTGCAGTGATGCGGATGCTGAACCGGTCTGTTGTGGTGAAGAGGGAGCTGAGTCAGAAAGCAAGGCTCTCGATTTACCGGTCGGTCTACGTCCCAATCCTCACCTATGGTCATGAGCTTTGGGTAGTGACCAAAAGAACGAGATGCCTCCTGGACGCCTCCCTCGGGAGGTGTTCTGGGCATGTCCTGCCGGCAGGAGGCCCCCAGGTCGACCCAGGACAAGCTGGAGGAAATACATCTTCAGTTTGGCCTGGGAACGCCTGGGCGTCCCTGCTGAGGAGCTGGTGGACTTGGCCGGGGAGAAGGTGGCCTGGGCTGCCCGACTTGGAATGCTGCCCCCGCGACCCGGACCCGGATAAGCGGAAGAAGGCGAGGCGAGGCGTTTATTTCAGGATTTACTCATCAGTCGTCACCACGGCTCAGTGTGGATGTAGAGCTGGCAGGATGTGGAGGAGAAACCCAAAAAAGAAGGGCAAAGTTTACTAAACACATCTGGGTTCATTTTAACAATTGACAAGTTTTTCACACTTTATTAATTTTAGCCACAGCTGCTCTGACAGCTTCTAGTTTCAGTGTGTGTGTGTGTGTGTGTGTGTGTGTGTGTGTGTGTGTGTGTGTGTGTGTGAGAGAGACATAATGGAAAAGCATGGTAGGACAGGCAGAAACAGGGGGTGGCAGGTCACACTGAGAGGAGGAGAGGTCGGCGTTTAGCAGTTACACGTTTAACACTAAGCGCAGACTTTAAAGCAGAACAGTGTCTAAACAACATCTGTGATTCGGGAGAACAACTATTCATTATTTCTTCAGCCCACAATTAAATGGAACTGCAACAAAAAAAAAACAAAAAAAAAAGAAAGAAAAAGTGATGATCCAAACACAAATAAATGGAGTTAGCGTTAGCCTCTTTTTAGCTTTCCACAAAAGCACACATCAGAAGTTAGAGGAAAAGTGCTACATCATTATACGCTTGTGTTCTTTATTCATTTTTATCAGGATATGAGGTTTTTATTTTCATATCACACAAACCTACTTTAGGGTGAGGTGAGGAAGGTCAGGATTGAACTGGTCATTTTCTGACTAGCATGCGACCGTGTTCCCAACTGAGCCTCAAATACACTTTATTGTATTTTGTCATGATTTCTGTCTGTTTGGTCATAGTTTAGTTTTCTTTGCTTATTGTTTAGTCATTCTCTGTTTTTCCTGGTGTTTATTTACTTATGTGGTTAGTTTTTTCATGTTCATAGTCTTCAGTCTTAGTTTATCAGGTTTTGTGTTTTTCTTCATGTTTTTATTCCTCTGTCTTGTGTTCATAGTTTTATTCATCATGTCCTGCCGTGTGTCTTGTTAGGTTTGGTTTCTGTCTAGTTCATGTTGTGGTTCTAGTCTTGTCTGTCTCCATATTCCAGTTTTTGTTGCCCCTGTTTTGCCTCCATGCTCAGTCCCTGCTCTCCACCTTTCCCTCACTCGTTGATTGTTCATTGCTCACACACCTGTCCCATGTACTCACCTGCTCCTTGTTCCCCTGATTACTCTCTTCAAAACCCTTCTGTGTCACGTGTAGTTGGCAGTTCGTCTGTTCTGTTTAGCTCTGACCAGTTCTAGTCTTGTCACGCCACCATAGACATCGTCAAAGTCCTGTTTATTTCTTTAGCTCCTTTTTAAATAAACATCTCTTTTTTGGATTTTACCTTCTGCCTCCTGGTTCCTCTTCCCTCTGCACCATTGGGGCCTACCTCCTACCACGCTCGTGTCATATTTAGATGACCTTTAGGATGTTCCTGAAAATATTCAGCTAAGATTCAGGTTGAGAAACGATATGATATGACTTTATTATCACCAATGGGGCAATTTGTCTGGCAGCAAATAACAGATACAAAGAAACTGTAAATACAATACAATAACATATTGAATATATGATAGGAATATAGCCAAATTTTGCACTTTGCACTTTGTTAGCAGATTTTTAAATATATCTATGCATTTTCATAAAATGTTCACTCTTTTTTCTGTTTTACCGTATTGACCCTAATATAGGACAAGTTGTTTTTTTTGTTGAAAATAATGTAAAAATGTGGGGTCGTCTTATAATCGGGGACTAACCAGAGATACATGCTGACAGGTGTTTGGGGTCTTTACATGACCACAACATAACAGACTTTTTGTATAGGAGGCAGCAACAGGAAGCACATTTCAGACCGTAACCGTAGAGAGCGAGAGAGAGAGAGAGAAAGAGATAAAGATAAAGAGAGATGAAGAGAGAGAGATAAAGAGAGAGAGACAAAGAGAGAGAGAGATAAAGAGAGAGAGAGAGATAAAGAGAGAGCGAGATAAAGAGAGAGCGAGATAAAGAGAGAGCGAGATAAAGCGAGAGATATATATAAATAGAGATAGAGATAGATAGAGAGATAGATAGAGATATATAAAGAGATAGAGAGAGATAAAGAGAGAGAGAGATAAAGAGAGAGAGAGATAAAGAGAGAGAGAGATAAAGAGAGAGAGAGATAAAGAGAGAGAGAGATAAAGAGAGAGAGAGATAAAGAGATAGAGATATATATATAGAGAGAGAGATAGAGAAAGATAAAGAGAGATAGAGCTATAGAGAGAAAGAGATAGAGAGAGAGGGAGAGAAAGAGATAGAGAGAGAGAGGGAGAGAAAGAGATAGAGAGGGAGAGAAAGAGAAAGAGAGAGGGAGAGAGAGATAAAGATATATATATATATATATATATATATATATATATATATATATATATAGAGAGAGAGAGAGAGAGAGAGAGAGAGAGAGAGAGAGATAGAGAGAGAGCAAAAACAGAAAAATCTGTCGACATGACGGAGAACTTTAACCCCTGATTAATCGGCAAATATTAAATATAATTTAAATGACTTTCTCAAAATTTCAATAAAGGTAGTTTTTTTTTCAAATGTGAATTTAGTCTTTTTTTCTGACAATTAGTCTTGGAAAGGGGGGGGGGGGGGTCGTCCTATATTCGGGTTGTTTTTAGGCATAAAATGTGCTACATTAATAAAGTTAGACCTGACTTAAATATAGGTTATAAAATCAGCTAACTTCTCTTAGTAATGCATCAAACTTTAGGTCAATGTCTGCTAAACTGACTGAGTTATCAACCTTTTTGTATCAGCTAAGCTCTGGCGGCCATCTTTAATTGGGAGTCGACGCCAAAAGTGAATCAGTTGGAGATGAACACCTGCACTTTTGAGAGTTTATTGACATTCAAAACATAAAAGCATTTCCAGTTTGACTCAAATGAACTCAACTTGATGTTTTTTAGGGAATAAAATGAGCAAACCAGAGATTCAACATGAACTGTGTCAAAGGTCACATCAACATGTCAAACCAGACGATTTAACAGGTAGATCCAGAGTTTACACTATTTCAGGCACAAACAAATACTTTGGTTTTCTCACATAGTCTGGAGGCAGTTCTCAGACATCTTCTCAGAGTTCAACCGAGTCTATGTAATAATAATATCCTCACACAAAGCAGCAGTTTTTTTATTCTAACACTTTAGATGTTATTTTTTAGAACAAGTTGTTAAATATTTGACTTTCTCCACCTTTATCAGCTGAATCTGAAGTGCGACTTTCTGTAATTTGGGTTAAATAAAGTGATCAGACTGAGTGAGGTGGAAAAATGAATCGTCTGTGGCATCCAGCTGAAACACTGAGCCATTCATTGTGAGGTTTCACTGCTCCGTCGTTTACAGGCTGTATTGTTTGTCTGCCTTTGCACACAGTGGCTTTGAAATGTGTAACCCCACGCCCAGGTGTTTCCTCCAGCCCCATCTGCTCCTTCTGTTCATGAGAGTCTCATCATGGCGTCCCTTTCAGCGTCGAGTCTACGCAGCGTGCGTTGGTATGGAGACGACACGGGGAAGGAGATTTTAAAAGGAATACAAATCTTAATATAAAGCTCACAGTTTATGTCCTGTGGCTTTAAATTCAACACATTTAAACTAAAAGGGCACATCTGACTTGTTATTGTTGTATTAAGATCAGGTTTGAACGTCTATCTGTATCTTTTCTTTTGGTTATCAGCCCATCAAGGTCAGAACTGACCAGTAGTGACATTACTAATTGAGAACAGACATCGCGATTCAATTTGAACTAATTTCCAAAGCGATCTGCCAATATGAGCTGTGGCTCACGAGGCGGCTCGTGTCATTGGCTCGCTGCAGCACATTATTTTTGTCTGCTCTCCTCAAAGATCCGGGGTACAGATGACTTTTGTCAGCCATCAGATGCTGTGTGGCAGATGTCACAGCATTTATTGTCACTGTGATTTATTGGTTTCGAGTGACCACGGCCACGGGGAAGAACACATCAAAAGGGCCAGGCGCTGGTGAAGGGAAGCTACTGAATGCCAAGTCCTCCAACAACTTTCATCCCATCCCTCTTAGGACGGCACATTTTGCTTCTGGTTATTGTTTGGCCATCTGTTGTGTTCCGAGCGTCTCAACTACACCGCTAAGCAAACATGGAGTCGGTGCCAAATAATATCACCTTCCTTTTGCCCTGCTAATTCCACCCAACTGCGTCTCATCAGTCAGATCAAATACTGATTTATTCAGCTAAAGGCAGAGGTTTACTTTGAGAAAAAAAAAAACTGTCATTTTTACAGCTTTCATTGTATTTTTTGCATGTCCACTGTGATGTCTCTAATGTCCAGACTGAATCTAAGCTGTTCAAGGTATAAGAAAAATATAAGGTATTAGAATTATTAAACAGTATGAAATTCGACCGCGTGAAGCAAATATTTAACACAAGTAAAACATCAGGTTGGCATTTTATAAAGTAATACATGTTTAAGATCACTTAATGTTGAGAAATAGAGATAAAGATAGTTTGGTAAACTATTAAAAGTACTAATATGTATATTCTTAGGCAATATTGCAAGATATCACATAATCTGCACTGTGAGGATGTGGCTCGGAGCTACTACCACACAAACCTTTCAACATGTGTAAAACTGACTGGGTTTTAGATATGTATGTGTTTGTTTAGATTGCTCCATTATGGTGGCCATCTTTACATGGATTGATGCCAAAATGTATTCAGCTAAAGATCTACATCCAATGATGATTTCCTGAAACTTTCATTAAAATCCATCCAGTGGTTCGTGAGATATTATGCTAAAAGACAGGCTTGACTCCACAGGTTGACCTAATGGCTAAATTTGAAATGAAGATCTCCCATGATGAGTTGTTTCACACAAGATATGTGATAGAAACAACTTTTAGCTACTATCACACCAAACTGTATATGAATACTTGTAAAAGTGATGTTGTTATATCAAGTTTTTCACATACTTCCATAAAAATGGCATAAAAAATGAAGGCCTGCATTCCTAAATGCAATGCATATAACCTTCTACTTTTCTTGTTAGAGTTTTATTCTTTGGATAATGATCACAATTTTGTATAAAACCACTTTAAAGCAGCCAAGTGGAGTTTTAGGATTTGCTCTTTCATTAAAAATCTGCCATGGGGTGCACATAAGCGCCAAAAATAATGCATACTACCAGTTCCTTTTGCCCCTGTGGTCCTTTGTGCACCGGTGTTACGGTCTATAACGTTGTCGATCAAGCAGCTTGTCATCACACACTGATGAGCTGCAGCTTGAGCTAAGCAGCTCATTTGAAGTTCAACTTTTCTTTGCGGTACGGTCAAACAGTTTACATGAATGGCGTGAATCCCAAGCATCGACGCCTTGTACTCACATCCATCCATCTTCTGTACCTGCTTGGTCCTCCACAGAGGGTCGCAGGGGGGCCAGCGCCTAACTGGCGGTCAAGGGGCAAGAGGCAGGGGACACCCTGGACTGGTCGCCAGTCCATCGCAGGGCCACACAGAGATGAACAGGACAAACAACCAGGCACACACCCACTCACACCTAGGGACATTTTCACAAGACCAATCAGCCTAACAGTCATGTTTTTTGGTCTGTGAGAGGAAGCTGGAGTACCCGGAGAGAACCCACGCATCCATGGGGAGAACATGCTAACTCCACCCTAAAAGGCTGCAGCCAGGATTCAAACCTGTGACCTTCTGGCTGCGAGGCAACAGCTCTACCAACTGCGCCACCATGCAGCTCACGAGTACGTCATTGAAAAGATTATGTGCACTCATACCTATACATATCTTCTGCCCTCTGGTGGAAGATCTACAGGTGGAAATGACCAGTTTAATCTTTTTATTTCTGCTGTATTGTTTTAACTGATGATTGTATAGTCATTTTTGGCCAATAAATAGTACTATTTTTTATAAATAATAATTTGTACTTGATATTTTAGGCTATAAAGGGTTAAACTGATCGTCTTGTGTTGAGAATAATAGCGTAATTAGCTGTTTTTGCCAAATTTTCACACGGACATAAAAATAAACCAATTGCATTCAGTGCATTCAGTGATAACTGGTAATTCTTTTAAGTGGTCCATCAGCTTTTCTTAGTCATTAGAATTTTAAACAATGATTGTGTAGTGCTCACAATACAGTATGTGTTGGGGTAACAATAAGCTACTAACACACCAAATCTGAGCTCCATATCTATCAAAGTGACTGGGTTACCAGACACTTTTTGTATTCTCTAAGGTCAGTGGACTTTGGCCGCCATCTTTAATTGGGCTGACTTTAAAAGGTAATTAGTTGTACATGTAATGAGAGTTGTAGTAAATTCCGTTTAGTGGTTCACGATCATATTTTGCTAACAAACACAGGCCTGTTGTTGATTACAGGTGATAAAAATAGACAATAATTTGTTATTTGCTAAAAAAAAATACATAAAACCTAAAGGTGTTCTACAGTCATATACTGCAATCCAATAAATGCTTTTAATGACTCAGAGGAGCTGAATTACATCAAGTTGTTTATGTTCCCAGTGTTTTATTAAGGCTATTATGCAGCAAATGTTTACAGCTTTGTGGCATTGTTGGACAAAGACAGGGTCATCTTTGATGGTAAGTATGGAAATAATGTGCGTTAAACCTTGAGTTCAAAGAATGACCTTCAGTTCCACCAAAACGCATCATTTTCAGACATAATTTGAGTGTAAGTGCAATGAAACCTGAGCCAATCACAAGCAGTCATTAATGAAAAGCCTGCAATAACTAGATGATCATTAGAAAAGCTTCTTTGGTTCATTATTGTCAAACTGCATCACATTCATCTCCCCTCCACTGAAACGGAATCCATTCAGCGTCCTGGGCGATGCTTTCAAATGCACCCCGGCAAATTTTATTAACAGAAAAATTTAGTTTTATAAATTGTACAAATGCATTTCAGCCGAGTGAATTATGATAGCAAAGCATTCCTCTGATGCTTCACCTTCAGCGGTGACCTTACGATGGCTATTCTGTGCTGATGCTTGCTGGAGATAAAAGCTATGAGCCCCCCCCCCCCCACCACCTTCTGATGCCAAGGACACACGCATCATCACTTCACTGGTCTATCTGCCCAGGTGATGCATGGCTCCTATAGCAGTCAGTCTGAGGCAGTATTTATAACAAACTACGGGAGGCAGCATCCAACTCATCACAGTCAGGCTCGTAGAATCCTTGGTCTCCCGGTGCACTCACCTCCGTTTTGTTTTATGCCACGAGCACATCATAAATTCTTATTTCTTAATCTCTGAGAATGCAGATTTAGATAAGATGCAATTGTCTTCCCTAAAAAGCATCGTCACCTTTTTTTCCTCTCTCCGTACATCTTCAGACTGTATTGAGAGGTAAATGTTGAGGCTCCTAACAAAGTTATCTCGACAGAAACCAATTTGTCGTCCGGTAAAGTCCAATAACGCCCCGGCGTGAATTAGTTAAAAACTGAAATGAGGATGAGGATGAAACCTCCTGAACCTGCCGGATACAATTTCAAGCAGAAAAGCGAGACAAAAATCTACATGCCGGCTTCGGCAAAGGGCAGCTCGTGACTGGAGGGGAAGTGAACGGCAAAGAACTGGCAACGCTTGAAATTCATTAGGTGTCAGTGGGAGACAAAGCACTGACAGGTGTTTATGTAAATCATCAGCGGATGGATTCATCTCCCTAACGGGGAAAACAGCAGTCTCAGAATAATGTGAAGCAAGTGAAAGTAAATCATATCCACTTGTGAAGTTATGAGCATATTGTACGCCTTATAATGTGCTGCAGTGGAGACAAACTCAGAGGTATTATTTACGGAATAATTACTGAAGGCTATTTACGCCTGACGTTCCTGATAACAATCCTCCTGCTTCAAATCCAGTCATTCTGTAAACACATTATGATGCTGTCATTTATACGCTAATTATTTTTGCACCAAGGTTTTAAAACAATTTTAATTCTATTTAGGCATAATTAAGTCAGTCAAAGACACTTGATTTGGAGAGAAACTCGAGTCACTTTGAGCTGGAACACGCCAGAAGTTTACAACCAAGATCTATGAACTTCATACTGTATCAGTGTAGTGGACGTTCTGTCCTCCACCTAGGTTCCAATGTATACAATATATGCACACACATCCAAGAATTTTTAATTAAACGCTAAAACTGCATTTTGACCACACCCATCAACAAGCTTCTGACATCATGTCATCTGAAATGCCCTTTGTGAGTTTATTTAAACTGGTTGATTTCCTGCCACAGAGTACATACAGTACTTCAATACATTTTATACTGTAGAGTTGAAGTCTGGGTCTAGAACAGAAACCCTTTCAGATGTGTTTGTTGTTGAGTTGTAAAACTAAGTCTGTCTGAGGTAGATCATTCACCATCAGATGGTGGACCGTGGTCCAAATCTAGTTCTGTTCGGACCTGACACGCTTGGCACCTAGCACGCCCCCTCCCCCTAAACGGGACTTCACCATGCATGGTTCCACACTGGTCCAGGGGCAGGGGGCATGGTCGGGTGCTGAGTAAGTCGCGCACCCATGGTAACTCCTAGGGGTGCAACGGATCAGAAAACTCACGGATCGGATCAATTTTCGGATCAGCAGAATGAAAAAGAAAAGACAAAAAACTTTGCTCTCTCATTATTTTCTAAAACACTGAGCAACTTTTTTATGCTCAATCCTCATTAAATACAAACTGCATTTAACTCAAGATGTCAATCTGATGCTTCAATAAAGTTTTGAATCATATTAAAACTAATTAATGGGGGAGATATATGCGCACCGCAGGGGTCACAGACCTGCTTCTGTCAAACTAGCGGTCACAGCTGGGGGGGGGGGGGGGGGGGGGGGGGGGGGGGGGGGGGGGGGGGGGGGGGGGGGGGCGGAGGGGCGTGACGCACAAGGCGTTGCTCTTTGGCTCCTGACTGAACTCCGGTTATATTAACGTTTATTAGCTCGTATAAAAGCCCAACATAACGTTATCTTAGACAGAAACAGGTGAATCTAGTTTGTCTATCAGAAAGATTCCAGCTGACGGAGAGAGAGAGACGGAGGAATCAGAGGCTGCGCGCGCAACAGAGACGGGATCAGATATTAAACAGGGATCCTTCGTTCTGGTGTACTAAAACGGCCGAAGCCAACAGAGTTAACCTCTATACGTGATGGCAAAACGAACGCCTTTCTCAGAGGGGAATTATCTGCAGATTCAGAGCGCGTGAGCACAGAACGTCGGGATGATTTAGCGACGCACGCGCTCTAGATGAACCGCGGACCCCGTGCGTTCCTAACCGTAGAGGGTGATCTGTACGAACCATGGATCGATGATGATCCGTTGCACCCCTAGTAACTCCTCAGTAGCACCTGCGTATCGTCCCTGACATGCCCCCGCCCCTGGACTGAGGACCAGGTCCTGGATTTTCTGTGCGGTCTGGACAGACCCAGAGCACTTGCACGGAGCACCAGCAATGCCCCTCCCCCTGAACCAAGGACTGGGTTGTGTATGCTGATCTGAACCTTCACCCATTTAATTGACTACCCCTGATATGATGGCTTCAGGTGAATTTAAAGAATCTGGGGGAAGTTCTTCCTTTTCGTGATGCACCACTTCCACAGCATGATGCTACTACCACCATGCTTGACACTTGGTAGTATTCTTACCTTTAAAAGTCTCCTCTTAAATATTCTGAACGTACTTTTTTGGAGCGGTTACTTTTTGGGACAGCAGTATATCATTAGGTAGAGCAATTCTCCGGTTCGAACCTCGCTCCGGCTGTGTCATGTGTCCCTGGGCGAGGCACTTCCCCTACATTACCTGTTGGTCACAGGGTCTGTGGCACTCAAGTGTGATCGCTTTGCCTCTGTGGCAACAATGTAGCTCACCGCCATCAGCACATTGATGACTGACTGATGTAAAGCTTTCTCCAGAAGGCATTTAGCTCGTCACACATTTATCCAAATCTCTTTATACATGGTTCTGAAGGTCTTAGTGTGTCTTTTAGACTGCAGCTGGTAGTTTCTCTTTGACAGCACTTAATCAATTGAACATACTCATTTCATCCCTTGAGTGAAATAAACTATGTTTGGAACAACCAGGAACCCCTATGGCTCAAGCCTACCATGAAATACCTACCTGATAACTCATCTGTTTAAATTAACATACTCACTGTAACTGGGATTTATGGAGGACTTTTCACTGGTTGTGTTTTAAGTTGATGGTTTTATTGTTTTGCTGTGTGCTTTTATGCTATTGTTTTTAAACTTGTTACTTTTATTATGTTTTATTGTGAATTTGTATTGTACGGTGTCCTTGGGTTTCAGAAAGGCGCCAAAAATAAAAAGTATTATTATTATTATTATTATTATTATTATTATAATAAATAAAAACTGGTAGAACACCAGTGTCCCTCTCCACAGTGGATCCAGTTTTACATCACCATGGACTGAGAAAACTGCAACACTCCAGCTTCAGAAGAGACACCATAAATCTTGACTGATATCTGCAGCTGTCCATGTGGACAAGCCTCATGTCTTCTAGTGAAAAGCTTTATGGTCTCTTGAGACAAAGACTGAGGTATTTAGTCACAATGGAGTAGTCAAGGTGAAGTTTTCAGACTTAAACCCAAACTGTCCTGCATGACGGTAGTAGCATCATGCTGTGATTCTGGTGCATTGCACAATGCTCCAAATTCTCAAATAGTCAGTTGAAACTTGGAAACTGGTTTTTAAATGAAACAGTGACCTCAGAGCTGGTTTCTGATTGGGTAAAACGTGCTAACAGTACACTGTTAGAAAGGCCCGATTGAATCAATGTGCTAAGATGAGGATGTGGATGAGAGAAAATTCACAATTCACTCAAACTTGTGCACCTAATCCCAGCTTTTAAAAATCACTGACGTTGTTCGTTTTCTCTGAAACCATGTGAAAAGAAACTGTTAAAAGCCTAAAATGAATTCATGTCGATGATGAGTGCACGTCCTTCACACGTGCACAGCTTTCCATTAACCAGACATCCACTGAACTTGTTGTTCCCTGAAAGTTTTCTCTAAATTTCTGCAACCAGAATCCAACTGGCTCAAAGTGAGAAACATTTCCGCATACATTTGTGTATTTCTGCCGTCGCTTTACCAGAAACTCACAGCAGCGCTGGGTTAATCTGACATGTGATCAGTTGTTCTGAGGAACTCAACAGATTGTGTTATTAAATAAATAACTGCACTGTTCAAACTTCCCTCCTCCATACAATAATTAGTCGCGGCACAGAGTCATTTTTTTCCTCCTCTCTCAACATCTGAGCACAAATAAATGAGAGAAAACTGATTAAAGGAGTCGGAGCTACAGCTGTAACCTCCGTTCTGTTCAAATATACATCAGCGTCTTCACCTGGTACCATGTGACTGATTTGTTAGACACAAACAGCATCTTCGCTAGCTTTAAAAAAATGTGGCTAAATAATGTGTATTTTTGAAGTTCTAAAAGTGCCACAACTGTGCTATTAATCCGTAGGAATGCAACAGGATGTTCAATTAACCTTAAACATGCAAAATGATTTTTAACATTTTTCATCCAACTCCATCATATTTTACACATCCTTGAATTCATGGCAGTCATTTGCTTTTCCCTCTAGTTATCACATAACCTACTGCCTCTAGTGGTGGCACCAGGTATCGCACTGATCATATGGGACTCAGTTCAAAGGCAACTCATTTCTAATGTTTCCACATTACAGCAGACATCGCTCTCATCCTTTAAACAAGCAACAAAGGCCTCCTGATGTGGCGCTGGGGGGGGGGGCGGATAGTGATACATGTACATACAGGACTTTCTGCCTTAAGTTTGGCACAGATGGTTTCCATGACAACTATCCCTTCTGGTTTAGTCTAAGCATGACTTGGTTGGAGAGAGGAAATGAAACACATTATGAGGGCAAAAATACTTGATTTAAAGGGTGACTGTGACATTAATGGACAATAATTTGTTGCTTGTTTTGGTGACGTGTGAAGAAACGATCGTAACCCTGAAAACACCCCGGGGATGTGGAGATGCAGCTTTTTTGCTCGATATGAAAAGCATCACTGGATGCTTGATATGATCTGAAATAACTTTACCATCATTTTCAAACCCATCATACCTGAATTAGGATTCATAGCATGAGTTAGTTACTTCCTTTCAAGACGGAATTTTAAGCTAAGGTCATTTTATGTTGACAAATAGCTTGTTGAGTTGTCAGCATGTAGTTTAAACCGATTAATACTCAAAAAACGTGCTCTTAGCTACAACTTGCTCAATATCTTGAGCAAGTTGTAGAATTGTAGAATGTAGCGAGTTTGTGTGATTTCTAATAAGGATTATCTGTAGCGACCATCTTGAATGAGGCTGATTCCAAATGTTAATCAGTTGAAGACATTCGTCCAGTGAATATTTTGAGAATTTCAATTAAATCCATCTGATGGTTTATGAAATATTTTGCTAACGCTAAAAACAAAGCTACAAACCTCCAAATCTGAGACCATGGTTCCCAAACGAAAACGGGTCAGGAGAGAGGTCCTACCTCAAGCAGAGGAGTTTAGGTATTTCGGGGTCTTGTTCATGAGTGAGGTAAGGAGGGAGCGGGAGATCGACAGGCGGATCGAGGCAGCGTCTGCAGTGAAGCGGACGCTAAACCGGTCAGTTGTGGTGACGAAGGAGCTGAGCCAGAAAGCAAAGTTCTCGATCTACGTCCTGATCCTCACCTATGGTCATGAGCTTAGTGACAGAAAGAATGAGATCGCGGATACAAGCGATCAAAATGACTTTCCTCTGCAGGGTGGCCGGAGTCAGCCTTAGAGATAGGGTGAGGAGCTCAGACATCCTGGAGGGACTTGGAGTAGAACCACTGCTCCTCCATCAAGAGGAGCCAGTGGAGGTGGTTTGGGCATCTGGTCAGAACACTTCCTGGGGAGGTGTTTATAGGGCATGTCCCACCGGCAGGAGGCCGCCTGGTTGGCCCTAGTCAAACTGAAGGAAGTACATCTCCAGGCTGGCATGGGAACGCCTTGAGACCAGAGCAGCTGGCAGAGGTGGTTGGGGAAAGGACAGCCTGGGATTCCCAACTTGGGGTGCGGACCCCGCGACCCAGACCCAGATGAAAGTGAAGCAAAACTACAACGTTTCTTGTGCCTAAAATATCTCTAAAATTTAGGGGGTTATGAGCTGAGTTTTGTCAGTTAGTATTGCCACAGGATCTGAGAGGTGACAGTGGGTCTTTAAGAGCTGTGAGTAGGGCTGGGCACCAAAACACGGTACTAAAGCCATCGGTAGGTACCGGTACCGATAAAACACGGTACAGATTTCGGTACCTTTACAATAAAATGTCCCTGTAAATGAGCTGCTTCATTTCTCCACCTCTGCTCCGCTGCACAGGTGAGACACAGGTGAGACGCAGGTGAGACGCAGAGGAGCAGAGCGCCTCTCCCCTTCCTTTCCAAACAGTTCTGGCCACAAGCATAGTGATTTTCAGGTTAAAAATTCCCCAAAACTCTAAAGTTTGGCTGCATTTTGGAAATGTAAACATGAACAGAGCAAAATGCATCATATGCTATGAGATTTGTGCCACGAAAAGTAGGAATTCCAGCAATTAATTGAGGCTACGTATCGCATATGGATTTAACTTGCGAGCTTCAGCACCGTGTACAGTCAGACTAAAAAAATAAAATAAAATAGAGAAGACCCCGAGCTTCTAGCCTCTGCTGCATCAGGAGATGTGTGAGGGGAAGACACTCAGTGCGTTTACATGCACATCTAAGTCGAGCTAGATCGGTCTAGGTCGATCTTATGTTAATAAACTGGGAGCCTTTATCCTAGTTTACACGTCTGTTAGAAAACCGAACTCTTAAATGAAGTTCGTTCCACTCCGCTACGATAGGGGGCGACATGCGTCCTCTCCTGTCGGTCTTCTGCCGGTTGTTTTCTTAGCGTTTAAAAACTCTTGTTCTAAACGCTTCTATCGGCCACAAATTTGATCGGGCGTCTTCGTGTACCAAGCGCTGGCAAGCTGTCCGTTTGTTTTTGCTGCTATCGTCTTTTACCGCTACTGATTTGTTTGTATTCCCACTTCCGCGGTGTCGTCACTCCCGGAGGAGGAGCGCCCAGACAGCGTTAGCTCGGCTAAGCTGTTTACATGGAGGAGGAAGTCGAGCTACGACCGCATTATCTGGGAGCTTTAGCTCGATTAGATCCAGTTCGACTTCAGCCGGACTAACGTGTTTACATGCAGTTTTAAAAACCGACTGGAGTCGATTTAAGGCAATAATTCGGTTTTCTGGACTGCATGTAAACACACTGACTGATATAATAATAGTAAATGCATAAATATGCCACAAAATGATGGGGGTTTTTTGTTTGTTTAATTTAAAAAAAAAACATTTAATACTTTGTTATTTTCTCTCATAGTTATACATATAGGTACTGAAAAAAGTACCGGTATCAAAAACCAGGTAGCGTTAAAGTAGTAGTATCGAAAAATATTTAACGGTACCCAGCCTAGCTGTGATGCTTGAATATGAATTAGGAGAAATCACCCTAGAACAGGATTTATCAGAATGTCACTGCTGCCATTACGGGTCACAGCTGGAAAATAATCTAGAGAAACATTAGGGGCAACATATGTAACAGTTGACGTCAACTTTGAAGTAATTTGCCCCTAACATTTGATCAATTTAGGCAAAAGATACTACAAATTTTTAATTAGGAAGAGGAAGTGGTTGGGGTTAGGAATTTACTACATTTAAAGTTTAAATGCATGTTTTGTCCTGTACCACTGACATGCTCACATGGTGTAATA
Organism: Callopanchax toddi; assembly: GCA_006937965.1. Lineage (NCBI taxonomy): Eukaryota > Metazoa > Chordata > Actinopteri > Cyprinodontiformes > Nothobranchiidae > Callopanchax > Callopanchax toddi. Next base: position 1,346,661 of record SSNR01000170.1, on the reverse strand, counting down.
AACGTTGCAAAAAAAACCTCACTACTTTTAGAGCTGACACAGAGAAAGTTAATGAAATGAAGACGCAGGGAGTTGAAACTGCAGCCACTAAACAAAAATCTAAAAGTAAAGCAAACTGCAACTTCAACAAAGCTGCGTGGAGTGAAGACTCTTTTTTTTTTCCAGAGAAGATCTTTGGCTGAGTGCAGGCACCAGCTTGCAGAAAGCACACAGACCCGACAAGAGCCAAATGTTTTGGCCTGCCATCAAATTACTCAAGGAATTAACATTAATTAGTGGCAAATGATGTGACCTGCTGCCGGCAACATTTGTCATTCTCAACAACAAATGCGACAATCAGCATCAGTATCAAAAATGAGAAGCGACCTGAGGTTCATGAAAAATGATTTTTATTATTTATTTAGATTTAGTAAATTATTACTTCCTCACATTTAGTTGAACTATGGCCAAGAAGCATGAGATAGTGTGAAATTTGAATGGCAGTTAAAAAAAAAACACCTTATTTTTAGTCAACAAATAACATTTATTTATTTTATGCATGAATCATTTGCCAAAACACAATTTTGAAAAGACCAAAGGGAGCTCAACCAAACATTAAGTCTGTTTTAGCAAAAGAAAAAATAATAATTTAATATTATTTTAGTATTCAGAGTTTTTCACTAGAAATGTGTTTGAGAAAATACTTAAAATCCCATCAATGATTTGCTTCGTTTTTAAAAAGGAAATGCAAATACTATTCATGACTGTGCCATCCACAAGAGTATCCACAATATCAATAAAAATATTTAGCTTGTGTGCATAATAGATAACAGTGATATCAGTCTTTTTTTCAGTCATTGGGATAGAAATCTGTTTTTGCTAAAAAGTTGTTTCTTAATTTCCAGATCTGCTGAAAACTAAAGAAAAATGATTTGCTGGGTTTAATCTTATTCTGCTAAGGGTCGGTTCACATGGCGTGTTTGCTGATTTCAAATCATGAGAGACCACACACGTGGCGATAAAAATAAAAGAATCACAGATGGGTCCTATAGTGTGTGGTGTGCAGACACATGGTTAAAACAACACGCTACACACAAACTGATTTCACCCACAAACATTCCCAGTTCAGACGTGGAATCTCATAGAACTTCCGGATATCAATCGTGACTTTGGATTAAACAAACATGACAGCTTTTATTTTTATTATGAACAACCATGCCAGCTTTAAGAAATACAAGCAGCTGTTTTGATATTAGATTCCTCTGTCTCTGCAGCGTATCTCTGTCACCTCACTTTCTGATCGACTACACGTCACATTCAATGAGCTACATGCTCGTGTGTCCTCTGGGAACAGTGACACCACACATGCTGCAATATCAGGCCAAAACATGCTGGAGTTCCCTGATTTGTGATCGGAGCAGTCCCAGCAGACCAGAGCCCTCTTAACACACCACACACAACAGGAATATCTGATTAGATTATGTTTAAAACCAAACGGGTAATCAGGGTGTTGGATGGGAATAATCGGGACAAAATTCAGCTCAATGATCCGTTCGTGTGAAACTGGACTTTAGTTAATCTGCAGGCATGAATCACTCATATTTACATCACCCTCAGAGATGAAATATGACATCATGATTATCACGATGAACAATGTACAATAAAAATACAAACTGATGTTTCTGTACAAACATTACAGTCAGCAGCAGCATTGTTATTTTTCTCCAACTGTTTAATTGTATTATAATTGATAAGTTGTTAGTTTTTATTTCTTCAAGTCTTAATTGTAATTAATCTCTTCAAGCAGTCACATAATTAATTAGGGATGCACCGATACCGATACTGGTATCGGTTAAAGTTACCCGATACCAGGAACCGATACCAGTGGCTTCACTGTCTGTGACTTGTGATTTCTGTTGTAGTTTCCTATATTGAACACTAGGGGGAGCTATTGAGCTAAAGAGGAACGGTGTGGGTTGAGAGCTGGAGATGGTGCCAAATAGTTTATTTTATTTGGTTAAAATGTGGAAAACTGCAATAATTTCACTGTGAAATCACAGAAAATGGTTATTTTTCACCTTATATTTTAGTTTTGTGATCATTTTTATTAATATATTTTTTTAATCTAACTCAGTTATTTGTAGTAAAAAGAAGAGAAGAAAAAAATAAAACCTGTTTTCCATTTTATTGCATTTTTGTGTGTGGTAGAAGTATCTGTATTGGTACTCGGTATCGGCGAGTACTCAGATTTAAGTATCAGTATCGGATCGGTTTTGAAAATAATGGTATCGGTACAGCCCTATAATTAATCCTTCACTTTGTGTTGGAAAATTTTCACACATTTTCCAGCACCTTCTAAATGAAATTTAACAAAAATGCAGCGGGTTGATCATAATCTCAAGGACGAAAACACGATTCATCATTAGGCTTGTTTTACATTTTACAAGCTAAGAGGAGACTGGTTGTCATTTTAAAGCTCTTCAGATGTTACGAGAGTTAATTAATATCATCTGTTTGACTGGGGATCTTATTGTGAAAGATCTTTAAAGGAAGACATTTGACAAGCAATTCGTGTTTGAAACTGATAAAAACAACGAAATTCAACAAGCACAGCAGGCTAAAAGGTTAGCAATTTAGCATTAGCTTAGCAAGCAGATAGAACCTGTTAGATTCATGATTCAATCATTGTAAAAACCTAATTTCCTTTACCTCAGCGCATAAACTTTAAAATTCTAAGCATAGGAAATCACAAGCATTAAAAGAGGGAGCTGTGTCATCTCTAATCATCAAGTTGTTCTAGCCTATTTATGTGTAGGGATAACGATTCACTCAAGCCACGATTCGATTCCTGATTTTAAGCTCACGATTTTCGATTTTTCATAACAAAATTAATTTATTTTATGGCCAAACATTTTTTTTTTTTACAATTGCCCTTTTAGTCCTTGTTTCAAATTGTAATTTTCTATCGTCTTACTGGAAACAAGGGAAAACCAAAATGGTGCCACACTGTTGACTTCTAATTGATTAGAGTATCATATCTTGAAGCTGCTTACTGTAGCCCTGCTTGCCTCTGTTCTGAATGATTAGCAGAACTTTGTCACCACTGTGCGTGATGGTTGAAATGTCCTCATTATTGTTTAAACATAAAATGTAACTGTCAGTAAGTATAGTTTAATAGATATTAAGGGAAATGTGTCCATTACTGTTTACATTAACAATGTTTGTCAGTAGTTTTTAGCCAAAGTTTAGTTAAACAGATGTTAATGTCGATTTTGATTTAGTAGCTGTAGTAACAACATGTGACCAGTAGGGGACGTCTAGCGCTAGAGAGCTAGTGAGCACGTATGTGCAGCAGAGGAAGAAACTCCGTGGTTATTTACATCATAGATATCATACTAGATATATCTTACCCACGCTGTTTGTCAATGGACCCTGACGTAGCTACGACGGTGGCCATCTTGGGGCAGCCAGCTGCCCCCTTCCATAACACTGTTGTCAAAGGAGTAAGTAAGTAAGTAAAGTTTATTTCTATAGCACCTTTCACAGAAAAAAATCACAAAGTGCTTCACAGAAAACAGAATCAAACATGATAAAACAAATAAAATTAATAAAACAAACAAAATATCATTACAAATCAAAATCATTAAATAACAACAAGAGAAAATAAAAGTTATTTAAAAGCAGTTTTGAATAATTGGGTCTTCAGCTGCTTTGTAAAGGAGTCCAGACTGTCTATTCAGCGTAAAACTAAAGGAAGGTCATTCCAAAGTCGCGGTGCAACAGACTGGAAGGAGCGATCACCTCGACTTTTAAATCTGGTCCTTGGAACTGTTAGGAGATTCTGGTCTGTGAACCTGAGGACTCAGGTTGGAACTGTTAGGAGATTCTGGTCTGTGGACCTGAGGACTCGGGTTGGAGCGTATGGCTTTATCAGTTCAGTAACATAAAGAGGAGCTTGACCATGTAGGGCCCTGAAAGTTAGAGTCAGGATTTTAAAATGAACTCTACATTTAACAGGTAACCAGTGCAGAGACCTCAGAATAGGAGTGATGTGATCTTTTCTGTTTGCTCCAGTGAGGAGCCTCGCTGCAGAGTTCTGGACCAGCTAAAGGCCATAAAGGGCTTTTTGGTTCAAACATGTGAAAAGTGTGTTACAGTAATCTAGACGGGAGGAGATAAAAGCATGAAGAACCATTTCCAGTTCAGGTTTTGACACCAACTTTCTCAGTTTGGAAATATTTCTCAGATGATAAAAACAGTTTCTGACCAGCTGTTTTGAGTGACCTTCAAGAGACATTGATTGGTCAAAAATAACACCCAGAATCCTCAGGTTTGACTTTACAGCAGAACTTAAATGTCCAATATGTTGACTGATCAGAGGGACCATCCTATCAGGGGCAACAATCAGACATTCAGTCTTTTCAGGGTTTAACTGAAGGAAGTTATTTTCTAACCAGTTAGTAGCTGACAGACACTCCAGTAGTTCAGACAGTTTGTAGAACTCTGAGTCCTTGAAGGAGCAGTACAGCTGAATGTCATCTGCATAAAGGTGGTAGGAGACATTGTGACATCTACTAATGATCTGTCCAAGAGGATGGATATATAGTAAAAACAGGAGTGGACCCAGAACAGAGCCTTGGGGTACCCCACAGAACAGATCTGTAGTATCTGACATGATGTTGTTTATATGGACACTGAAACTTCTGTTTGAGAGGTACGATCTGAACCAGTCTAAAACTGTTCCAGAGATCCCACCAGGTCACGGAGTCTGTTCATTAAGGTGCTGTGATCAACAGAAAGGTCCAACAAAACTAAGACTGTAAACTCCCCGGAGTCTGCTACCATCATGATGTCACTGGATACTTTGAGTAAAGCTGTTTCTGTTGAATGTTTTTTACAGATACCAGATTGGAATTTATCAAAAATGTTGTGTTGTTCCAGAAAATAGACCAGCTGATCAGCCACGACTCTTTCTAAAAGTTTAGAGATATAGCTCAGTTTGGAAATGGGCCTGTAGTTATTTGGCTGAGAGGAGTCCAGACTGGGTTTTTTAAGGATGGGTTCAATAACAGCGTGTTTAAAGATGGAGGGGACAGAGCTGGTTTGGAGGGATAGATTAATAAAATCAACAATGCATGGGCCAACTAGGTCAAAAGCTTTAAGAAGCAAAGAGGTTGGGAGAATATCAACTGGGCTTGAAGATTGTTTCATGTTTTTAAGAATGAGACAGATGTTCTGAAAATGAACAGGTGTGAAGAAGGACCAGGTATGGGAAGGAGGAGGGTGGATGGGAGAGTAGGGAGCAGATGGGGGTGAGAAACCTGACCTGATGTTTCTAATTTTGTTGTCAAAGAATGAAAGGAAGTTGTTACAATCAGACCTTGAGAACACAGGGATTTGGGGCGTTTTAGGTGCTCTAAGGGAGCTCTAACTTGCTCAATTTTTAACCGATTTTCAAACAGTTTGCATTTTTATAAACATCAGAGACGTGGCTGTGAATATATATCAAAATATAATGATAATGGTCGGGAAATTCATAAATTGTAAAAGTATCAAATCTCAAGTCTACACATAATAAGGTTTGTAATAAAGTAACCCGTTTGTAAATCTGTTCATTTTTCATCAAGTTATGAGTGTTTTTAGTTAAGTCGATTGCTCAACTTCCATCTGCTACGATAGAGAGCAGAACGTCAGCTGGCTGCCCCAAGATGGCCGCCGTGTAGCTACACTGTTGAACCCCGGATGATTCATCTAGCCTTTATATATGATGTAGTGGAATAAACAGTTTGAGTTTATGTACAGACCTTCTGTGGAATAGTCAGTCTATTTTAGGATTTATGAGGCTTTCCTAGCCTGATACCTTTCTTAAAGCTGAGATTAATTCGACAGGAAATTCTAGGTTCTTCTTATTAGCAGTGAGTTGATTTACGTACCTTTTTGTATGAATGGAAGTAGGAGTCGTTGAATAAAATTATTGGAATTTTATTACAAAAGACACGGACAGACAGTTATAACAGTTAGCAGAGGTAGCAGGGTTGAAGCTGGTCAACACGTTGGTATTGTGTTCTAAATTGAATCTTTAAAATAAAGTTTTAACGATCTGAGCCTCATGATGTTTAATGAGACTAGGGGATTTAATTTAGATTAAATTAGGCTTGGAGAGGAGGAGTTACTTGGATCAGTTACTAGTTTGAGTGAGCTAAAGTTGTTAGCTTTTATCAAAGTAGGCCTCATATCAGATCATGGGTTTACTTGTACCGGAGTGGCCCCGGGGATCCAGCCTGCGCTGACTCGTCCCGTCGAGGTGGAAGCCGACCCCTGCCGAGACGAGACGTCCGCACGGGGAGGTAGCTCGCCGAATGGGCAGACCGGTTTGGTCCTGAGGGTACCAGCGGTAGCAAGAGGATTAAGTCCATGATCCATGATGACAGGAGTGTGAGGCTCATGTTGAGTTGAAGAGAAAACAGCGTGTTTTCTCTTCAGGAGCCAGAGGTGAGATCGGCCGTGTGATTGAGAGGCCGTCTCCGGGAGGTCAGCTGTGTAGAGGTTTGACAGCTGAGGTGGTGTCTGGTTAGTGTCGAGACCAGAACTGCTCACTTCCGGGCGGAAGCACAGTTATGGGGAAGTCTGAGAGCAACGTGGACCAATGAGAGACCAGTTTAACGAGTCACGTGATTCAGATTGTTAAGACTGTAATTTACCTTATTGAATAAGTAAACATGAGTAATAAAGTTGAATTAACCTTTTAGCAAAGTAAAACATGAAGTAATACTGAAGCTGGATCAAACATTCATTAATACTGTGGAAGAAAATGCATTAATCATATTAAGGCATTCTAAAACAGTTTGATTGAGAATAATGACATTTAGAAGGAGACGTCTGGCAGTCTTTGAGTTTTATTAACTAAAAGAGTGTCCAGTTGAAAACTTCCGGAAAAACGTCCTTGATCTGGGAATGTTAATCCAGGTTAAACATAATAAAAGAGTCATTTTATTCCAAGTTATTGGGAAAAAGATGGGTTATTGTTGTGATGGTCAACAGGGGTCAAAGTTCAGAGGTTATAGCATATTTGATGGTGCTACAATGATATCTATGATTTACATAATATATTTTTATACTCTCCTTTTCAGGTATGAGTTATCCATAAGAACGTTCATGAATGCGTTAAGTTGTTGACTGGTTTTGATTCTGCCTTATTCTTGTTGTTGAACGAGGTTTAGCCACAGTTAGCCGCTAGCTGATAGCCAATGACACTAACTAGTTGAAAAGACAATCAGACTGGTATTTTATGTTTCTTTATGATCACTCTTTATGTATTTAAGTTGAATTAAGTCGTTTAATACACGTCTGAGCAGAGAAAGTAACGTGTCTGTGGTTCTTTTAGCATTTACTCCCGTTGTGAATCGATTTTTCTTTTTTCTACACCGATTCATATTTAAACTAGTTTTCACCGGTTTTAAATCGATTCTCGAAGCATCGTTACGTCCCTATTTATGTGTCATTGTGTGTGTTATCTGTTCATCAACATACCCAGTCTGATGTGTTGCAACCTGTTCTGAATGAACCTGAGTTTTAGAGCTTCAAACTAAAGAGACTTGATCTAATTCATTAATAAACCCAGTGATGAAGCTTCATCTGAGCTCAGCTGCTGTTTTACTGGTTACCACAGCTTTACAGCATCACACCGAGCCACATCCTGCCGACAAATCTCAAGACAAAAAAAAAAAAAAAAAAACTGACTCAAACTGAGATTTTCCATCGATTTTCTCTCAGAAGAAAAACTTTGACGTTTCCCCCTCTTCCTTTTCCTCCTGAATAACAAGCTGCGTCCCCCTCCTCTTCCTCAGCACAGATCAGACACTTCAAAGCAGGAAGATGGCAGGTGTTTTTCATTTAGGTGAGCCAGGTTCAGCTTTTTTGTATTGTATGTTTGCTCACTGAAGAGACTTTCTAAGATATTTAATGGAGAAAAGCCACTGAAAGAGAGTGATTTACAAAATAATCTATAAATAGACACAACATTGATTCTGTGAGGAGAGTCGCTCCAGGAGCAGTAAAACTAATCTACAGCTTGAGTAAATTACACAGATTCAATGAGAAATATTGAGCAGATTTTAAAGATAAATGATTGTTCCTAATCATTAAATGGACTGAATAAATTCTCTGCAGATAAAAAAAAATTCAAAAACTAAACAAAGCATTCATTTCTGCACAATATAGGCAATACATGCTTTGACTCTGCAACATTAAATTTAGGAACATTCTGTAGATTTTACATACTTTATTTAATTGTGAGGTTAAAAATACACCATGAATATAATACACCTGATTACAAGGTGGCTAAAAGTTGATGAGTCAGAAGATGACTGACATGACTTTTTATTCCTAAAACTTTCTTCCTTACCTGAAAGTGACAGCTTTTGTTACAAGGCTCAACATGGTTATTTGATATTTTATATCTATTAAACATGTTTTTGTTCAAATTATACAGTCTGTTCCAAATGGTTCAGCTACTAAATGAATCCATCCAACAGTTTTCTACCACATGGTGAAATATCAAAAACATGTGACGTGTTGGTCTTTTTATTGAATGTGTTTTAAAGTCACTGCTAGAAATAGCTTGTTTTCATTCAGAATCGTTATGAAAAACTGTAAAAGCAGTATCCGACTGAATTTAATCAAATGGATTCTTTGTATAAATTTGTATTCTCTTTAAATTATAATCCATGTATTGGTTTTAAATGGAGATATTGACCTCCTTGAAACTATTGAGTTGTAGAAATGCCAATTTGGGGCTCATAGGCCTTTGGGATCATCTATCAATGTCTAGAGACTTAAAGCAATGCTAAGTAGATTTTTACACTTTAAGCTAGAGCAATAAAATTGATCTAATTGATTTTTGAGTTAGAAACTTGACCATTTTCAAATTTGCCACCACTCTACACCCCTCTACTGGCCAGATACAGCACTAAACAGTTTTGAGGAGCGGGTAGGTCTCCTAGATGATGTCACTACCTGCTTTACGGCTATAATTACCAGGTGTAGCAACGGAGGAGTGACGTTTCAACGAGGGTTTAACCAGTCAGATTTTTAACCATGCGGTGAAATATTGTAGAAATGTCCTAAAAAAATAAGACTTCCCCAACGCCACCTCACAGGTAAAGAAATAAATAAATAAATCTGCCAAAACTGGTGACACACGACCTGCACGAAGACATCTCCTACACAGGAGTACACCTCCATGGGGCTCATCCCCGCTAGTAGGATCTGAACCGAAGCCCAACGGGTCCAGTCGGATTTGGGTTGATTAATTATTTGGTCGCACTGAGTCACGCTCAGACAGCAGAGAGAAAGAGAGAGAGAGAGAGAGAGAGAGAGAGAGACTGTTTCTGAACTGAAAATAATACATTCCAAAAAATTTATAATACACCTTGTCTGATGACATCATTGGCTGAAAAGCAGCAGGAGCAATGGTGGTCTGCGGGGGGAGAGACTTCTCTCTGCTGCTGAGGGGAGGATTTACAACAGTTGAAATCCCACATTTAACCAGCAGGGGGCTACGCAGGAAAGTTCCTAAGTGTTGCTTTAAATGAACAGTGTAAATGTAAAGGTATTTAACAATTTATATCTTACTTGTTGTATATAGCTCTTTAAACATCATCGGTTTGAAAAAATAGAGATTAGTTTGCTAACGGCTAGCATATAGTCAAAGTGAGGCCAGTTATGAAGTAGATAACAGACATTATAAAACAAATAAAACCTCAAAAATATAAAGTTCATGAGCACAATTTTTTTATAAACCTTTCCACTGATATCACAGTCTGAAAGTGTTAAACTGGAAGTGTTATAGTTTTCTCCTTTGCTAAATGTTGGTGCAGATATTCATCAAAGTTGGTGTAAAGAACTGTGTAGGGCTGGTGATGCACAGGAAGGAGCAGTGACTGTGACCTGAAACTGCACCATGGTCCACACATCTCTCCTACTCTGCTCTACCCCTAAGCAACACGCTGAGAGGCACATCGAGCAACATGCCTAGAGACAAGTCGGGCACAAAAGGGCACAAAGATGCCAGTAGATTAGCGACTTATCTCTGAGCTAGTTTGATTCCAAGATGGGTGCAGGATGCAGTTGTCAAGGGTTCAGATGAAGCCCCAGAGTTACCAGTACAGCAACACATGATCTTGACAAGTTTCATTCTTGAGATTCTCCTGTTTGAAAACTCTTTTTGACTTTCTTAGTTCTTGTTCATTCGGTCATTACCCAAAGCTCATGACCCTAGGTGAGGATTAGGACGTAGATCAACTGGTAAATCAAGAGCCTTGCTTTCTGGCTCAGCTCCTTCTTCAGCACAGTGTCCTCACCACTGCAGACGCTGCCCAATCTGCCGTCAATTTCCCTCTTCCTCCTTCCTTCACTCATAAACAAGACCTTAAACTTCTCCAGGACCGCTAACCTGACCTGTACGTGGCAAGTCGACCTTTCCGGTTGTGAACCCTGATCTCAGATTTGAAGATGCCGATCCTCATCCCAGTCAATTCATGCTCTGAGAGTCAGAGCTTGATGAAGCTAGGAGGACAACATCATCTGCAAAAAGCAGAGACGAGATCCCTCTGCCACCAAACTCAACACCCTCCACACTTCGATAAATACCTGACCATGATTCCTCCAGGACGCCTCCCTGGGGAGGTGTTTCGGACATGTCCTCCTAGCAAGAGGCCCCCAGGTCGACCCAGGACAAGCTGGAAGAAGTACAGTGCTAGCCTGGGAACACCTGGGGGTCCCAATGGAGGACCTGGCGGCGGTAGCCAGGGAGAGGACAGTTTGGGATTCATTACTCAAGATGCTGCCTCATGACTCGGGCCCGAATAAGCGGAGGAAAGTGACGTGAGTTCTTGCGTCTGATCTCTGATTCTCTGCATTGAGGCCATTCAAAAAGATATCTACAACCGGTAATATATTATTTGCTCACGAACCTTCCACAGAAACACTTCAGAAACAGCAGGACAACAGCTGATTCTAGAGATCTACCTTTGCATCCAGCCTCGCTCCACACATATTGTTTCACTAATTACAAATTAAACCCACAAAACCAGATTAGTCGATACTCTTCGGATCATAAACAGACAAAAGATGCACGCCAGGAAGCTTCTGGCACCAAAACCTTCCTTCTTTACCTCCAAACTGCATATTCATAAACCGTTTTCCACCGATGGAGATTATTCCGATCCTGTTAGATTAATTTTATTACCTTCAGACGGAGATGTGCGAGAGGTTCACGGCTGCTGGCTGTAGATTCATTGTGCGTTTTGAGAGGATTATCGATGTTTATCTAAGTAACCAAAAACAGCATATTTGTCAAAAATAATCTGAGCTGGATTAGCTATTAAATATCAGATTGCCTCGAGGCCATCGATCCTTGTAACATCTGAGCGCGTTTGCTAAAAGCTTAGCGGCGTATTGGCAGCTGGATGTTACAATATCAGTCAAATTCAATAAGAACACGTCGGACTGAGGTAATTTCTTTAGTGGGTTTATTCAGTTTAATCAGTCTAGGATAAGAATCTGGTTTTTTTCCTCACTGAGCCACTTCATTAATCAAATCAGAATCAGTGAATTTAAAGTGGTCGGCACTTAAAAACAATCATTATGATCAATAAACCGTAGGTGTGTTTAACCTGCAGGCTCCCAGGTCTTGTTCGTGTCTTGGATAATTCTGCACTCGGATGGAACTTCGTCTCACAGGAAAATGCATCATCTGGTTTCCAGGGCTACAGTTGTAGAAAAAAAAAAAAAAAAAAAAAAAACCAGGGA
>SSNR01000170.1:1293267-1334861 GCA_006937965.1 Callopanchax toddi | reverse complement strand
AAAAAAAAAAAAAAAAAAAAAAAAAACCAGGGATGCCATGCAGAATCAACACCCAGGGTGATTTAAGTAAAGTGTCCATTGATTTTACCGCCTTTAAACACAACGGCGTCTAAAGCGGCGTGCTACGGTACACCTTTAAGGAACGGTCATCTTCTACTTGTCGTTAGGATGAACTGAACCACAAACAGAAGCCTATGGATTTTTGATGCGTACAGACTACAGCAGAACTGCTAAAAGTCTCGGAGTCAAAAGGTTAAAGCGGAAATCAGTAAGTTAAGGAGGAGCACATAGCTGCCGGTTGACATCTATACCCGCTGGCTGGTGTCGCTTTGACCCAGGATTGATCCACTGCCGGCCAGTTAACTCTCAGCCTCAGACCTTTCTCTGCTGCTCCCGCAGAGCTGAGCTGATGTGCGAGGACAAGCCGAAACGTAATCTATTCACCGGAAAGGGTTTTAACCCTGTGCTGGCAGGAATGTTTGCTTTTTGTCTGTCAAGTGAGTTGGCATGTGGTACTTCTTTTCTATTATTAAACTCACACTGTAGAAAAAAAGAAATGTAGCTCAGTTTAGTATGAAAATACATCTAAGTTATGAACAAAATCCAAACTCTTATGTATAGTTTTATGGTTAAAATAACAAAGATGCAGTTAAAAATGTATTAAATGCCTTTGAATTAAAATCAAAAGTTAATATTTTAAGGTTTTAACCCTTTGATACACCTTGCACTTTATGCTCAAGAAAAATCAGGCTTTAATAATCATATGGTAAAAATGATAACATTTAAATAAACCAGCATCAGTCCTCATCATACATATTAAATCATTTTTTTAAACCCTGAAATTACCACATGTAGTCTTTATTCTACCAGATGTAGTCTAAAAAAACACAATAAAAATATATCTTAATATAACTCAACTATGTTTTATTTACTGCAGTCTGGTATAAAAAGATTAGCAGTATCATATTTCACAAAATACTAAGTAACAAAAATATCTTACATAATAAAGTTTTTTTTAATACTGCCTCCTATTAACTCAATTTGCCATTTATGCTAAAAATGACATCATGAAGAAAATCCCTCAGAGAACAAACTGAAGCCAAAGGCCTGAAATGAACGGGAGATGAGAAGATGCAGGTTTTATACATTTCACTTGAGAAAGATCAAACACTGATTTGAACAGGTTTCTATTGGACATATGTCTGTGCTTAGGGAGGTTAATGCATTGTTTACTAAATGCAAAACAAAAAAAAATATGTGAAAAATTTCAAAAATGCACAACCTTGCATGATATGCATAAAATGTGCTAAAACACAAAAATGTGACTGGATGCATCAAAGTGTTAAATAATACAGAACATTACACCGTAGACTATTGACATGCTGCGAGGTGGAGGACCCAATGCTGCAGGTGAGTACTGAGGAGCAGGAGACTTGGATAAACTACAAATAGTGATTTTATTTGAAGAATAAAAAGATGAAGAAAAAACTGCAAACAAAAAAAATCAATAAACTAAGTACTGAAACAAAAAGCTAAACAGGGGAGCAGGACATGGTATCAAAACAGATGATCCAGCAAAGAGTGACCAAAACAGGAGGGTATATATAAAGTGGTAATCAGAGGGAATGAGGGACAGGTGGTAACAAGGGCAGGTGAGGATGATGAGTAATTAGTGGGTGTGGGAGGGGTGAGAGCAGGAGCGGCTAAGCCTAAGAAATACAGGGGGCGTGGAAAAATAAAACTATGAATAAAAACACAGGGCAAGAAAACCTATAAACATAGTGAACCAATAAAACAAAACACTAAACAAAACTAAACAACGGGAGGGACCAGGATGAATAAAGACAAGAAAAACACGAGACCTGATATGATCAGTTGATGATCAGTTTTATAATTTCAAAAATGAAAACACAAAATTGTGGACTTATCTAATAACAGCATTTTCTACAGATGATGTCATGACTCAGCCACGCAAGGGCTGATGGGAACGCACACCGGACAAACCAAAACATTTCCCACATTTAGTTCAGCAGCGTGGACATCCAGAGATGTTTGATTATGGCTCTGTTTACTATTATGTGATCGAGTCCACAGCTCACTCTGGACACAAATATAACAGCGATAGCAGTAACAGGGATTCTGACAAAGAAATAGGTACACCACCCATGCTATCCTCGACTTTACCGGACTTTGGAAACAAAAGAAAAATGTTCCCTCCAGCAACCGCTCAGGATGTCTGGAGTCGGACTTGCGTAAATCCCAACAGCAGTGCTTTGTTCCTCTTTTAATCATCGTTTGGGAGATTAATAGCAAAAATATGCCACTTGTAGTCAATCGTCCCACTGGAAACGGTGCAGTGTACTGGAGGCAATCCCATGATGCTCTGTGGCGTGACGTCAAAATCTATTTTTAGAAACTGCGCTATTCCAATTTAATTTTACATTTAAAAACCAGTTATTTAAAAATATGAATAAATATTTCAATGTCAGTGTTGCAAAGGAAGTGACATGCTGCTTTTGACAAAATCATCATGTAATGCTGAACAGTTTTTTCTATTTTAGACAGGCATTTGGAAGGGTGCTGCAGTGTAAAAGTAAAATAGATCATCTTTTTTGCAGATATGTTTTGAACTGGCTTTCTTTTGAAGAAACAGTTTATGTCCTGCAAGCTAAATGCTAGTTGGGATGCTGTTAAGACCAAAATGACTTGATGCAAGCATAAAACAGCCATAATCTCTTTAAAATCATGGCAGGTTTGAGATTGTAAATCTATTAATCTTTGCACTGAGAAGGGCAATGTTTATCTGTGACTGGTGGTATTTACGCTCATAAATGACCATGAAATGTAAAACTGACAGCAGTGTAACAGGTTCTATAAAAACGGTTGCATGAAAAACAATGAACCATTTGATCATGGCTGCACAAATACTACACTCTAAAAAGTAAAACCATCATTTACTTACATTTTTTGGTGTAACATTTGTACACTCAAGAATTTTGAGTAGATTGGATACGATTATATTAAGTAAAAGCCAACTTTATCAATATAATTGTCTGCTTCCAACAACATGTAAGATAGTAATTATTCACCATTTTTACACAGAAACACACTTCAAAATGGTCAAAAATGTGACTTTACTAAAATGATTTTACTGTGTTTTCATGCACTTAATGCATATGTATCTGCAGCTCGAATAATAACAACAAATTCTAATGTTAGTTTTTAAGATTTGTCATTTTAATTATTTAATTTATAAATATTTAAAGTTTGAACTATAACAATGCAGGTTTGCCTGTTTTGTGCATGTTTTAGGTTTACCCGTGAGGCCATTTGTCTTTGCAGTTTGTATTAAAACAATAAAGTACAGTTCACGAAGGTTAAATCAGCAACAAATGACAAAAAAAAGATGATTCCCTGCTCTCTATGGGGAAAACCCTGGGGTCTGAAGTCCCGCTTGGCGAAGCGTTCAGCCACCGTTCATGCACGTGATGTCGAGTCTGCAGCACGTTTCACACAGAGGATCAGATTATTCAAATTTTACCAAACAGCAAACTGTTTCAATTGTTCTTTCATACAAAAATAACAACTCAAGAGCACGATGACACACGGTGGAATAAACACACTTAACAGTTCTGTGCCTTTATTTATTCATTTTTCAGTTCTATATCCCTGCAACATCCCTTTGTCTGCATGAAACTTGTAAGCCATTCGCCAACCAACAACAGCTGTGTTAAATAACAGGAACACAAGAGCTTTTTTTAGTGTTATATTGCTATTTTCTCACTTTTACTTCAAATAAAACCCGTCCTCCTATGGTATTTAATGCATTATACAACAGCTGAACAATTTGGAATGGACACAAATTCATTTCTGTGCCAAGACTTATATAATGGGTATAATATCAATCTCAGAAATGCCCATTTAATGTGAATCTGCAGCCAGAAGACTTTGGCTTGTAGCTTGATGACAGGAGGAGGTGGAAAATATACAGTAGCTCCACCAGGCAGCACATAAAACCCAGCCTTTAAGTACCGCTAACGCTTACTAATTATTACATTTTGTGTCATTTGTTTAATGCACAGAAAAGTGGAAGTGAACAAACAATAAGTCACAGATTTATTAGGAGCTGTCTGCTGCAGTGTGCACATTTTTCTACCACCTCAGCAACTCATGGAGATCATTTTCAGAATTATTACGGCTTGGTCTCCTCTAATACCCATCCTTTCTACTCATTAGCCTGAAAGAACTTGGTATATTTGGAGCCGATTTACAACCTCTACAGTCGTCTGTTAGTCCAGTGTCACGCCATACAGTCGCTTTCAAGGAAAACATTTGGAAAGTTGTTGGATTAATTGGTGGTGAGGTGACAGCAGGATGTGGGACCCCCACTGGTGCAGCAGCTCATTTACATATCAGCCATACCTGCATAGATTACCCAGCAGCCTGAGGGAAATGATACAGCATAAAAAGCTAAAGATGCATCCACTAATCAGCCATAACATTAAGACCAAAGGGACAATCTTTATGTTGTGAGATTTACTGCAACATTCAGCTGACATAAATTACATGTTTGTGTTGCAAGCATTGTTTTTATGCTTTAACCAAATATAAACAACACACAAATGATGCATTAATGATGTCATTTAAAAACATTAATGGTTGTTTTATTCTGCAGAACTTCCTGACAGTTTGAGTTCAAATCCTGAGCTGAACCAGCGCTGCAAGTAGAGGTGGTGATTCCCATGATGCAGCAGTCAGGTAGCCCTCCGCTCCTTTGATCCCAACTAGTTACGTGACATCTAGCTGCTCATGTAGAGTCGTGTCTGGTCAGCAGGAGGTCCTTTAGGACAGATTTGCTTTTAGACTGTTATTATCACCAGATCAACCAGGATCCATGAAACTGCCCGGCCTACTTTCAGAGTTGATTTCAACTCTCCAAGTGTTAATTAACACATTCAGAGTCAAATGGTGTTCAGTGTTGGAGTTAATTCAAACAGTTGATTGCACCAGTGTGTTTTAACTCTACAGAGAGGTAAATAAGCTCCGCCCACCTGCTTGAACTTTGAAAACTGTTAAAAATGGCTCAATTTCCCTCTTCACACTGTGTTCTACACAATGACTAAACATGGCGAGTAGTTTTCTCCAGCATTTATCAAACACCTAAATAGATGCAGTAAAACATATATAACTCTCTGTAGTTGGAAACTGTTGACTTGCTGCTGAAAGCCTGGTTTGTTGAACTCCATAATTTGACCACTTTTGTGACATTTGAGGTGTAAAGAACATAAAATGACTGGTCTGCTGTGTGATTTAAGAAGAAATGCAGTGTTTGGTCAAACAGCAGAATATCATATTTTTATGTTGACAGAAGCTTTTTACAGATGGTCTTTATGAACACAGAGTGATTAGTGAAGAAATGTGTGTTTTAAAAATGTTTGACCTCAGATTTATCAACCCATTTCATATTTAAAGCTGTGTTACTAATAAAAGTTTGTATATTTTACTGTCATTTACCAGGTTAAAACACACAAAATAAACATTTTTAAACTAATTTGCATATTGTAATAAATTATTATAATTAGGCAACTTTTTTAGATTAGATAGTTAACACTTAAGGGAGTTTAATTTAACACTGAGTAGAGTAGTTTTTTGTGTTACCAAAGTAACTCAGAGCAGAGTTACCCGTTAAATCCTGCAGTGTTACTTTAACTCTGTTTTTGGAGTAAAAAAAGAAACTCTGTCACAGTGTTAATTATTTAACTATTTCAAAAGTGTAAATTTAACTCTGAAGAGTGTGGAGCTATATAAACCCAGAAAGTGTTAAAATCAACTCTGTAGGAGTTAAATCAACACTCCAGTTTTTGCTGTGTAGTAATGAGGCTCTAATAAGGAGGTTTGCAGGAAGTGATGAAGGAGTAGAAGAACTCCTGGACCTCAAAACGCAATTGGTCTGTTGCATAGATCAACGTGGGACCCTAAACTGCTCTGTCCATGTTCATATGGCTACAATGGACCCAGCAGCACCAGAACTGGTTTGGACTGGTTTTCATCTCCAGTTGTTTCTGCTGTTCAGCTACGGGTCAAAAGTTCATGAGGAAGACAGAAACATTGATTTTCTTGAAGTCTGCTGCTTCATTGTTTTTAGATCTTTTTGTCAGATAGTTTTATGGTTACTGAAGAATATTAACAAGGTTTTCACAGAGCGTGTATAATCGTATTAAGTTTATGCAAAGAGTCTACATTTGAAGTGTTGATCCTTCTTTTTTAAGATGTTCACTCCTGGCTTGTCGTCAAACAACTTCTGGTCCAAATCCCGACTGACGGCAGCCATTCTGTCATAAGAAATGTTTGGAGTTTGTCAGAATGTTGAGGTCTTTTGTTGTTTGTCTAGTCCTCTCTTTAGATTTGACCACAACTACTCAATAGGATTATGGTCTGGTGAAATTCCTGTCCCAAAGTTTTGATCCCTGAGTTTTTATTTAAGCCTCGCCCATGGAGGATGTTTATTCTTTATCCATGGCTGTGTTCTGAGGCTAAACTGTGAGCGAGCCATTGGCTGAGAAGCAGCTCCACATAGGAATGGTCTCAGGTTGCTCTTTTTGTGACACAGAACTAAAGAGAAAGCTCACCTTTCCTTCTCCAGACAAGTCCTTCTCTGGATGTCCCAAACAATCAGAAAGAGGATTCATCAGAGAAAATGACTTTTCCCTCCAGTCCTCAGCAGTCCAATCCCTGGACCTGTAGCAGAACATCCGTCTGTCCCTGATGTTTGCCTTAGTGAGGAGTGTCTTCGTCGCTGCCCTTCCAGATGCTCTTGCTGCTGCTGGATTTTCTTTGGCAGCCCGAGGCCTTCTGTTAAAATGCAGTTCAAATGGGTTTTTGGAGATTAAGTTCAAATTCATGGCAAAGAAAATCTTCATCTGATTACTCTTCATAACAATCTAGAGTTTATGCAAATTTAAGGTGACCATATTTAGATTTTTTTAAAGAGGTCACTTGGCTCTAAAACACAAATATACTGTTTAATTACAGAAAGCTTAAACCTATTTAAAGAGCATATTTTAAGTTAGACACTCCCTTAAACAAATGTTTAGAGAAATATAATAGAAACTTTTTCTGAATAAAAATTTACACAAATTCAGCTTATTTAGGCTCTTGGATTCGTTTTTGTGAGAATTGTCAATTTTTTCACCAAACCGGAAGTGACGACAGTTCAGGGAGACCGTTCGTTCTCTATATAGAAAACTGATCCACTTATCACTACTTGTGACGAGCAAAACAAACCCCCAGAGTGCCGTTATTTTATTACTTTATTACTATAGTGAGCAGTTATTAAGATTAAAAAAAAAAAGATAAAAACAATCAGTCCTGTAAGGCTGTACCCTGTCGGACCAGCTGTAGACCGTGACCCACCTCCTCACTCGGGTCTGGATAAAATACCAGCGTTTAGCACCAGGTTTTGATCATCAGAGCTCCAAACATTGAGCTGCGTTCAGGTGGATTGTTAAGAAATGAAAGAGTTTATAAAAAGTTTCACAGGATGCAGCTAAACGGTTCGAGGCTGACCGAAACAGTGTCGGGTCAGGCTGGAACCCCCGCCGTGAAGACCCTCTTGGTAGCCCCGCTGGAAACGGGAAGCTCCTCTGGAGAGCATCGCGGCATGGATTTACTGTACCCCGCCAGCCAGGTGAGGGTCAGACACCTGAAGGAAATGCTCTCATGAAATCGCGGACCGGTACCGGATTACGACCCACCACGAACCGTACCAAACCTGGCATGGAAACGAGACTCAAGTCTCCCCGTTAGCTCCTGTTAGCTGCTGTGTGCTAACAGCGGTTCCGGTGAATGGATCGAAGTAACGGCGCCTGTTTAGAGTCACACTGAATGTTTTTCGTCGGTAAGTGGGACTCCATCACATCCAGTCCTGGACTAGACCAGGACCACCGGGGTTTTTCGTCTCCAAACAGAAGTCACCGTACCGGTAAGGAAGCCGTCCCGTTGTTGACTCAGTGTCCTGACAGACTGGCGATTGGCATTCACAAACATAATAAATATAATTTAGCATTTTTTATTAAAATGAATACACACCGACTCGATTAAAGAGCGCTCTAACCTAAAACTAACAACTCATCGCCGACAGCGAGCAGGCAGCTGGCAGACTAGAGCGGTGCCAGTCTGAGATGTTAAAGTAGTTTAGCTTTAAAAAATCTAACACAATGATTAAAACAAGCATCTGTTACACAAACTCCACACAACAAAGGGCTCAAATGATCAGATTTATGGGATTATTGATCGTACAGAGTGTTAAATTATCCTACAAATACTTTATTTATCTACATCTGACAACACTGTAAGCAGCGCCACCTAGCTAGGAGCTCCCTTAGCTGACGTCACAGGTCCACATATGAAAAAAAAAGCGTTTTTAGAAGCTTTGCAAAAAGGGGCACTTTGGACTAGAAAAATGGTTTAAAAAAATGTATTGTAAAACAAAATACCCTCAATAAACATTTCAAATAGTATTTTTGGACAGAGTTTTATCAGAATAATAAAAAAAAAAGAACTTAATATATGCTCTTTAAAGTATGCAGTCTCTGTGAGGGTAACAACCATCAGATGGGCTTTCACAAGTCAACAAGTACAAAGGTTGCCTAATATAACCCTCCTGAGTGGGATTTGAACCTATGACCAGCATCTTCACCACTGAGCTTCTGTCTCCTGATGCCCATCTCGAGAAAATCTTTTGAAATTAAGTCTGAAATTATATTGCGCATGAAACAATATGCACCGCTGTTTGTTCTGTATGTGTAATGGATGATGTCACACGCAAGATGGACTGCTTTATTTGCACTAGTTAGGTGCTTATTTCCAGTGAAAAATGATAAAACCCAGACATTTTCATTAATCTGTGAAAACCCCCCTGGACACCCCGAACAGAACGTGAGAAGAGGACATGTCCGGGGAAATGAGGACGTGTGGTCCCCCTATGCAAATTGCCATCATAAAATTGGAGGCCACAAACTTCACAGCTATATTTGTGTCGTTTTCAAAACATTTGGCCAAAGATCTAAAGGTACCAAAAGATTTTTTATGTTTTTTTTTTTCATGAAGTCTGTGAGATGTTTTCCTGTCAAGTCATAAACTTGTCCTTTTTTCCAAGTGTCATCTCCACAGTCTAAGGAAGAACAGTCGAACACATCGGAGCAGATGTGGTTCCAGACACTGCCCATGGCCTGCTGTGGATTGTCCAAGGAGGACTTCATGTCATCGAGACGGGCAAACAAACAAACTCTTGCCTGTTGTTTGCAAAGGCTCACCTGAACAACAAGAAAGCTCCAACGAAATGAAAACTGAGTTGTTTGGACACCAGAACATGGCTTTGTTTGATAAAAGAAAAGGGAAGCAAACAATCCAAAGACCTGAATAGATTGTGAGCCTTTGGGGGGGGGGGGGGGGGGGGGGGGGGGGGGGGGGGGGGGGGGGGTGGCTCTGGTCAGTGAAGGAGGCAACGTCTTCAAAGTAAACACCACAAGACAAAGAGGACTACATAAATTTTTTAGGAGAAACAGCCGGCCGTCTGTGGAGAGAAATGGATCAGGAGATGCTGACGAATCTAATTCTACGGACTTTTAGTTGTCAGGGAGCCATAGTGAGCCCTAAATCCCAGTGATTATAAGTAAAAGAAACAAAGAAAGTGATGTAAGGAGGTCTTTGAGACGTAACAGAAAAGAGGGAATCATTAATGTAAAGTCATTGCTTCTTTATAGGATCTCGTCTTCATTTCCAGCAGAAAGAAAAAAGAAAAATTCACAATAAATCATTTTAGGAGAACATGCAACCTAAACAGAGGGGCTTTATTCATTCTTAAGTCTTTGCGGGATGTCATATTACATTAAATCTAAATAAATTATGGTAATTAAGCAGTCATTAGGGAGGTCAAAGGGATTTCAGCGATCAATAAAATTGTTTTCTTAAAGACTAGCAAATATCTGTTTTTTCCACTAATGACGGTTGTGACATCAAAGATTTATTTATGTCTAACAACAGATTGTGAGCTAAAAGGAGATAAACCATCTGCATCGTACTGACAAAAAAAGTTGTCACTTTGTTTGTGATAAAAGGAAAAAATAGATGTCCCACTGACAAGAGCTCCAGTGAAGAAACAGGACCGACGTAAGAGGAAAAAATAAATAAATGAATGAATAAATATAGATATACGTTTCAGACTCGGAGTCACCGGGGTTATCGCAGCTCCACGAGGGAATCTGAACACGACTGATCAACCATTCATCTCTGTTTGCCCGCCTCTGGAAACACAAAAAGGCCTCCTGAGTCAATACTGTAGTTTAACTGATCGTCTCACTGTACAGCTGATGGATATAGAGAGACGCTCACAACAGGAAGAGTTCAAGAGACCCCCCCCCCCCTCGATGGTTCATGTGTTATATTACATTAATAACACCTCTGTCCTGTGGGTGGTGGAAACCTGACAACATTCTGGTCTCAGGTTGTCCACCTCAAGCTGCTCCTGCTTGGAGCTGAACGGCTCAGCAGGAGGAAGTGGAGCAGCAGACGGTGTTATCACCGCGACGACGCACACACAGTCTGCTGACTCACCTGAGGCTTGAAGAACTTTTTTTAATGTCTTAGTCATGATTTGTTTTAGTCTGCAAACAACACCCACTAATGAAGCTGATTTCAACTGAATCTAAAGATAACAGATGGAATATCAGTGATAAACAACTTTAACCATATGCTAAAATTATGTGAAGAATGGAGCTACTGTGGTGGGAAAATGAGATTGAGTGGTGTATGTTCCCTGGGTAGAACAGGTCTGTAATGTACAGACAAATCATGAGCATTCTCTGAAGTCAGATCAAACTGCTGTCCACTCTGATAGTGTTCCATTTCTGACAAACTGCAACCTCCTCTGATACGTTCCATTTCTGACAAATTGCAACCTCCTACAATACAGTGTTCCATTTCTGACAAGCTGCTACCTCCTCTGATACAGTGTTCCATTTCTGACAAGCTGCTACCTCCTCTGATACAGTGTTCCATTTCTGACAAGGTGCTACCTCCTCTGATACAGTGTTCCATTTCTGACAAGCTGCTACCTCCTCTGATACAGTGTTCCATTTCTGACAAACTGCTACCTCCTCTGATACAGTGTTCCATTTCTGACAAGCTGCTACCTCCTCTGATACAGTGTTCCATTTCTGACAAACTGCTACCTCCTCTGATACAGTGTTCCATTTCTGACAAACTGCTACCTCCTCTGATACAGCGTTCCATTTCTGACAAGCTGCTACCTCTTCTGATACAGTGTTCCATTTCTGACAAGCTGCTACCTCCTCTGATACAGTGTTCCATTTGTGACAAGCTGCTACCTCCTCTGATGCAGTGTTCCATTTCTGACAAACTGCTACCTCCTCTGATACAGCGTTCCATTTCTGACAAACTGCTACCTCCTCTGATGCAGTGTTCCATTTCTGACAAACTGCTACCTCCTCTGATACAGTGTTCCATTTCTGACAAACTGCTACCTCCTCTGATGCAGTGTTCCATTTCTGACAAACTGCTACCTCCTCTGATACAGTGTTCCATTTCTGACAAACTGCTACCTCCTCTGATACAGTGAAACTACTGTCATTTAGGTTTTTAGGGTGCAAAGCAAAATACTGTAGGTTGCTGTGTAAGTTATTACAATTTTCCTTATCTCCCATTCATTCATGCCCATTCGTTCATTCAAAAATCTCCACTTTAGAATGCATTTATGAAAATCTCAGTTTTTCCATGAATAACTCCATGGAGTAGGTGGACGAGGAGCGCAAATGCAACAGACATTTTCTGTTAAAAATAATAATAATCCAGAGTAGTGTGAACACTTGGAAAATGTCTGGAAAAGTTGAGTAGCGTGACAAGTAATAAACCAACATCTATTCTTTTGTTCATCGACTTCTGACCTGTTTTTAGAGTCCAAATCTAATTATGAGAGCACTTGGTTTCCATTATTTGCCGGACTGAAATCTCTGATAGACGTATGAAATGTGATTGTGATCATAGAGTCTGACAATAACAATACGAGATAAATGGTCAAAAATAAAATACATTATAGACAATATCACAACAGATGGAAAAGTAAGAAGGGATTAAAGGATGGATAAAACATTAATAGGTCCTCTGTATTTGCTTTGGATGTTTGAATATTGGGTGGTCTTTTTTCTTATTAGTGGTTATTGATCTGTGACAATATCATCCCCGCCTGTTGATATTTTCAGGTTCATTTGTGTAAATAAGCAATAAGGTCAGCTGGAAAACTCTGGAGTCCCTAGAGACGTCTGTCCAAACAGGAAGAGCCTTATAATAGTAGGTAGAGGGCTTACTGCTGTATGGTCTGATGGTTGTTTTCTAAATGAAAAGCTCAAACAGAAGTTGATTTTTCTCAACACACTGATACCTATTCAGTGATTAAACTGAAAAGAACTCAAAGAATTACCAGAATGATTGTGATTTATCCCAGAGGCCCGTTTTTAATCAGTTGGCGCTGACGGCGACGGATTCGAAGCATGAGTACGTTATTGGCTCTGAGCTGATATAGGTAAATCAAGTGCGAGGTATTGACATACTGCAGCTAAACCTCTGCTGGGAATTAGAAAACGCCTCAGCAGGGCTCTCCATCAACAACCTAATGGAGACAGAAACAGAGTTTCTTTTACCTCCCTGCAGCTTAACAGCCTGTTGACTGTTGAAAGGTAAATTGCCTGAATCTACAGACTTTTATGAAGCAAATATTTCAGGCACATCATTTCTTTTTACAATTCATCGGATTTTTTTTCTTCTTTTGGTGGTAATTCTGTTCTTTGCTCAAAGCCTGGGGCTTTCAGCACTGAAGACTAAACTATGCCATATTTTTGATGTTACACAGAAACCGGCGTCAATACACTAAAACGCTCAAGTATTTCTACAGGAATATGTTCTCCTTGAGAGGTAAGCCATGCTGATAGTAATTATACACATGAATCTTCTTTTATCCTTCTTTTATCCATCTGACACTAATCAGTCAGGGTTTTTTTTTTTCCAGATGCAACACTGCTGCTGTTTGACTCTTCTAGGGTTGCAGGATCTGACCAGAGGCAACAAGACCGATGAGAAGTTCAGAAAAGGATTTATAGCTTGTGGCGTTATTATTGAAGGGGTGAGAGAGACTGAGTCAAGAGGTGGTGTGATGAGATGCAAAATAAAGCATTACATCAATAACACTGAATAACTCACAGGTTCAGAATCCATACTTTAAATATAACATATTTTATATCAGTAAATAATATATTTGTGTTTACTTTTGAAAGGTTTTATCACACCTGCCTTGTTACCTGATTTTTTTTCTATATTATCTAAAAGACACCATAAAACATCTAATAGGAGACACAGATATGATGAAGCTCATCCTGCAGATTTGCTCACATTAAACATGCACTTTTATGCACAGATGTTTAAAATTTCAGGTTATTTTGCTTATTGCATGCATTTTATAATGAATGCATGTTACTTTTCACTCGTTCCTCACACACACTACCTAGTTTCTCCATTTTTCATCCCTTCCATGTCTCATAATTGCTGTATTTTTACTGCCTTCCTGGTCAGGTCTCTCTTAAAAGAAGAGCTTTTAATCTCAATTTACCTGGTTAAATAAATGATATCATGAATACAAATGATTTTTATACAAATCAGCCCTACTGGCCATTTTTCACATTTATCACCAGTTTCATGGATTCCAGCCAGGTTTTACTTCATGAGTTTCTCATGTATCAAATCTCTGCTCAGATTTTAACACCTGTGGACCAAACAGAAGCAGAAAGTGCTCGTGAAGATCACATGATGATAATTTCCCGTTAGACTCTCAGTCCTGCTACGATTGGTCGAGGCAATGTTGAATGTTTAGCGACTTTGGAGGGGTGAGGTGGGGTGTTTTTTACAATGACATTAGAGGTCGTGGACATAACATAAATGGAAGCATCCTTTCCCCACTTTGACTCTTCACCCGGAGAAATAAACCTCCATAGGTTTGTAAGAATATATCCGTTTACAACCTGTAGGATTTGATTCTCATATTTTCAGTTTAGTAAGTGAGTAAGTAAGTAAATAAAGTTTATTTATATAGCGCCTTTCACAGATATACATCACAAAGCGCTTCACAACACAAACAAAAGAACAAAACTGAGAAAACATTGAAAATAAAAAACAAAACAGAGATTTGGGCAGACAGGGGATCTACATTGTAAATGATGAGACTTGGGCAGAAATATTGGGGCAAACTTCAATACAATATTTGGGCTTGGGCAGAACAATTTTAGGGAAAACTTCAATAATATATTTGGGCAAAACAATAAAAGGGAAAAAAATGGGAGCAGGTAAGAAAGGGGCTAACGACAAGGAAGGATGAGGAAGAAACCTCTGCATACAGGAAACAATACACTGACAGTCCACAGTTAAAAAAACACATCCGGGAAGGTGGGCGGGACCAGGAGCTCTGCCAGCAGGCACAGACTTCAGTGCTGACGCAGCTGCACCCCCAGCAGGGGTGAAGGAGAAGATAGGAGGAAGAACGTAGAAAGGAGGGAGGGTTCCGAGCAGCTGCTCCGTTCATTCTGTAGTGGGGATTTGTTTTCAAGGGCACATATAAGATTAGAAGTTGTTTGTCAGGCAGTAGCCATGTTTTCTCCACTGCCTTATTGTTCATTACTGTTCGTTTTGCTGGCTTCACCCCTCCAAACAATTGAATCAACAGTTTGCTGATCAATTGAAGCATGTGAGGATAGAAAAAGATAATAAAATATTTTGTTTTGTTCAGATCGCAGGAAATTAATCAGCTGATGGCTTAAATCTTGCCTTGCTGTCTTCTGCCTATACAGGTCCGGGTAGCATCTTCAGTAGGGAAGCTCAGATTGTCCTCTCTCCAGCTACCTCCACCAGATCACTTGGAATCCTTAGGAATTCCCAGGCCAGCCTACAGATTTAATCCCTCGAGCATGTTCCGGGTCGGCCCAGGGCCTCCTGTCAGCAGGACAAGCCTGAAACACCGCCTCAGGTGGGTCCTCTTGATGTGAAGGAGCAGTGGCATTACTCAGAGTCCATCCTGGATGTCTGAGTTCCTCTACCTCTAAGGCTAAGCCCGGACACCATGTGGAGGAAACCAGTTTCAGCTGCTTGTGATCCCGTTCTCTCGGTCAGCTCATGACCACAGGTGAGGACTGGAACCTAGATCGCCCTCCATAACCATTTTTATCTTTTTTTAAACAGCTGTGCTCACATTAAGTTCTTCACAGAGGATTATACATGCATTTATAACGGTTTACGAAACATCAACATGAAAAACAAAACTGCTGTGTCCACTAGAGTTCCTGTTACCTTAACATTAAGTAAAACACCTGATTTAGCCAACTATTAGCTGAAAAATGGCTGCAAAGGAAATCTGATCAGTTTAAAGCGGCTCTCTGGAGCATTTTTCTCTGTATCAAAGTTTTCTAAATGTTTTAAATGATATTTCAGGTCTAAACTATGATCTATGGGTTGAGTTCCACAACATCTGTCATTCTGATGAAGACCCTCCTTCCTCCTAGAGACCCCTTTCCATTATTTCTTGCCGCCGACATTTTTCAGCCAATGAAATTCAAATGTCTGCATTCTCTCAACATGCACGCGCATCGACCAAACCTGTACCAGTAGGGGGCGCTGTCGTACAGGACGCTCCGTGTGTTTCTCTGCCGTCCACTGAGGACTCACGGCTCATTTCTACTAAAAACCTACCCATTCTCCAGCTAAAGACGGGTTTATTTTTATTTTTAAACCTTTCACCTCACAGAATGGCAAGGCTTGACAGGATTATGCGTTTATTTTGGTCAGAAAGTTCATCCAGGGTCGAGTCAAGTTCAGCTTCAGAGTCCAGCAGCAGCTCTCTGCTAACAGAGCTAATATCAGAAGCAGCAGAGTCAGAGAGGGCTCATCAGACCCTCGTAGTATTGTTGGAATAAGATTGTGAACTGTGAGTGATTAAACCCTACACATTGAGCTGTACAGTTCATGTCCGAAGTATATGCGCCGCGTGCACGCGCGCACACGCGACCGGACGCGCGTGTCGAGATGTTTTGAGGAGGAGCCTTTGGACGCTAGATTCAAAAACTGCTCTCCTGATGAAATCCTCCGGAGTGCCGCTTTAATGTTTGTAGCCTAAATGTTGCAGCATGTATTAGTGTTGTCACAGTACCAACATTTCAGTATTCGGTACCAATACCAGTGAAAATCCACGGTTCTCGGTACCAAAGCAATACAAAAACATGAATTAAAGTACATCGAGGTCCATTTGGACTTTATTGTTTTGCTTAATTTTGACTAATGGTTAAAAAAAATCCGGTCATATTCTATTTTTACTCATCACTTATTAATTTAAAAATTATAATAATGACATTTTCAGCAGCATTATTTCATTCCTTTTAAAAAACATTCTTAATTGTTCCTCAACTGTTTCATCCTCCACTGTGGTTCAGAGAACTCGAGAGTGTTTAATTAAGCTGCAGAGGATCGCCTGGTTCTGATGTTAGTTGATCTTACACTGGGCCCAGTTCAGCTCATAAATCCAGACTGATCTAGAGAATAAACCAGCTTGGTTGAATGCTCTTGGGGTTCTTTGAACCGCGGCACTCCCGGCTGCGCATTTAAGCACGAGTGTCTCTGACTGCAGTATTCATATGTCTCATAACTACACAGCTGATCAAAATACTGCATCATTAAGTGCAGTTATACCGTTTGAAGACATGAACAGACTGTGATTTAACTCCTAAATGCTACAGATTTTCATTCAAATTCTCGTTTTTATTCGGTTCAGAGATGCGGGTGGAGGGAGACGGTTGGTCTTGTGTGCGTGTGCACACGTCGTGTGTGTGTGTGTCTGTGTGTGTGTGTGTGCGGGCCTCCAAAACTGAAAACTTACACAACTTTCAGACCCGTTTTTTCGTGAGCAGGTTTATAAATGAGGCCCCAGCTTGGTGTCTATCAGCGGTCATGAGAAACGGCTGCTCGCAGCGACTCGCCAATACAGCACGGCCTGATGGCATGCGCGCACACACTCACACACACAAGTGTGTGATTTTAATTTGTCAAAATGACCGAAAATAATGAAAAATGATTATAGCGCTGAAAAATCCGGGTTGATTCACCGGTCAATACCACCGGTACCTCATAAATCCTGAAACCGTAACATTTAAATTGTTTTAGTACCAACTTGGTACCGAAGAACTGGATTTTTTGACACTAGCATGTATGCTTGCCAAGACCAACAGCCTTTACAGACGCTGATGATCTCTAGCTAGACCAATGCATGCAGCCATGTTCAGTGTTTTGCCACTCAGGGATTCTGGGCCTGATCTTTATACGGTCAGAATTCAATTCAATTTTTAAAAACCAAGATGCTGTTCATAACTATTCCACAGAAACGCACTTGAAAACAATATGAGCTATCACTGTTATGGTCAGATCCAAGAACTGGACAGAAAATTAGTTAAAAAGCAGCCAAAATCCAAAAAGAACTGAAAATAGGCTGCAGAACGATAAGGCCACTTTAAAGGATTACAAGAAAGTCTGGCTGCTTGAAAGAAATGCTAGAGTAAAAAAGGCATTCTGGACAGTACTGTAAACTGGTAATCACAATAAACAAAAAACTAACAGGGAAAAGAACATCTGGTAGAAACGCCAAACAGACCCTGAATGTTGTACAACGCTGAAGGACGGTACAGGTGATTGTACCACTACCACTGACACAAAACCCTTTCATAGCAGCTTTAATTATGTTGATCGCGACACGTTTCTTTACTGCAATCACACCTTTTTTCTGTATCTGCATATGTGCTTGTGTTGCAACCTGAAATTAAAACCTTTTGTCACGACAGATAACAATTAACACTAATGTTCACGGAGCAGCACATGGCGCTCAGCACAATGACACCCCTGAGAGTCATTGTGCACACAGTACACACGTTTAAAAAATGACCCTAACTTTAATATTCCCTCCTGGTTTCATTTCTAGCATTTAGATGACAGTCACATCTATGCAATCTAATCAAGCGTGTTTTATTGCGTCTCTCTGAAGGACACAGTTGATGGACATGTACGAGCGACTCTGACTTTGACCTCTTAGTGATGCAGAGAAGGTTCTGCGTTACCTTCAAGTGCATGTTTTTAAATTGAGTTTAGATTATTTCAAATGGTAAAATGTGATTTTGCTTGTTCCTGCTGTGCTAATATTAGTGGTACAGTTGTGATTCCTCACGTTATTTACAGGGCTGAGTTTAGTTTTAGTAGCCACACCCTGATTACTGCCAGACGTGTAGAAATAGAACCGGTATGACTAAATGAAGGAGGCTAAAATATCTCAAAAAGCAGCACATCATGCACCGTGAAATTTAAGAACAGAAGAACCCAGAACTAGATCTAAAGCACCGAAGGCCTCGGTTGGTTACGGTTAAGGTCAGGATCAGGAGAAAACCTCTGACCCGTCTCACATTTACCAAAAGCGTCTTGATGATCCCCAAGAAGTTTGGGAAATTATTCCATGGACTGACAAGACAAAGGTTGAACATTTCGAAGGTGTGTTTCCCGTCTGGAGTAAAACAAACACTGCATAAAAAATATAATTCCAACACTCAGACAAGGTAGTGGTGGTGTGATGGTCCGAGGCTAATTTGCTGCATCAGGTAAAGGATGAGTTGCTGTCATTGATGGAACCATGAATTTACCAGAAGAATCTGAAGGAGAAGGTCTGAAGTTTGAATTTAAACAGGAGAACCCTCAAATGTGGCCATAAACAATAAACAATAGGGTTTATGCACGGTCACTTCCTGGTTGCGACAGACTCTGCCCCTCCCTTCCGGTTCAACGCTGTTCCCACACAAACTGGACAAAATGGATTTTTTTACCCGTTTTCTTCAAGACCTGCCGCGCATCACGGTAGACGATGTCCACCGGATTTTTGAAAAACACACAGAGACGTCTGCGAGCAAGCGGGTGAAGGACTTTAAGCTGTATATAACCAGCTTTATTCATGAAACTGAAGGTAAGCTAACAGCGTTAGCTCGTAGCTTCCATCATCAAAAAACAGTGAGACAAATCTATATAGCCGTGATCGTGGGCTCCAACTGCTTCCCAACTTTCCACTTTCTCTGGTCTAGCTGTACGTTATCAAACACCAAGTCTTCATTCACCAAAAGAATAGTTGTTCCAGTGAAATAACACACAAACGGCGCCGCGCCTCCTCCTTTAGCCTCCTCCTTTAGCCTCCTCCACTCGGCTCTTTGACTACTGTGCTGCAAAGTGTCGACTGCAGACACGGTGTGGTTAGAAATGATCACGTTTTCTCTTCTTAAGTTCACAATCCTTCCTTTTTGTAGTTATTTATTCAGTGGAAATGTGTGGAAACGGACTGATGAATTATATTCAGCTGATGCGGTACACAACGGAACACAGCAGTGTTCAGCTGTCGAGGCTTCCCGTCCGCTGATACTTATATGATGGCTTCATTTCTTAGTGCTATAATATATATATATCATACTGTACTATACTATACTATTACTCGTTTTGATTATAAACAATATCTTTAGCTGGAAATGCACTCTAACTCTGGAAATCTTCACGTTTCAAATGGAACCGGAAATGGTCCCGCGAGGTAATTTTAAACCGGAAGTTCTACTAAGTACTCTGTGCATAAAGCCTATTCTGCAAAAAAAAAAAATAGTGGTACGGGATTCCTCCACAGCGATGTGGGAGACTCATTACCAGGATCGGTTACTTTAACAGATAAAAACTCATGAATTCCTTTATTTAAAGGGGCAGGATCAAGGAACAAGTCTGGAACAGGAGAGCGCACAAACTCCTCACTAAAGACAAAAAAACCTCTTCACAGTGATGTACTACCACTGCCTATATACTGGAATTATGGAAAAAAGCAACATGTTGAGAGACGAAGTAAGTAACAATTCTTCTTCTTCAATTTTTATGGTGGTTTGGCACGCAACAAAGTGCATTACTACCACATATATAGCCTACATTTTCTTCCGGTTTTGAAGCTGTCAACAACCCACAAGCAGTTCACGTCACATCCGAAGGACCGAACTGCAGAGCATTTTGCAGAACACAGCCTGTTCAAGACAATGGAACCATACCTGGGTGGCCTCACTTATTTTTTGGTT
Source organism: Callopanchax toddi (assembly GCA_006937965.1). Lineage (NCBI taxonomy): Eukaryota > Metazoa > Chordata > Actinopteri > Cyprinodontiformes > Nothobranchiidae > Callopanchax > Callopanchax toddi. The sequence continues at coordinate 1,314,627 of SSNR01000170.1, read as the reverse complement.
TAAAAGGCTTCATCACCCATTAACTTAGAAAAACTGAACAGGTATGCTTATTTTTTTTTTTTACAAATCCTGCCCCCTGCTCCTTTAAAACTGATATTAAATCAGTTTTTTTTATCTGATGTTGGAATTTGTTTGCTGATGCGAAAGATTTGAGTGACAGAAAACCCAAATCCAATAAAATCTGTAACAGGGAGAATCAATTTTTATATTAATTATTGATTCTATAAAGGTGTGGTTAATTAATACAGTCACTAAGACCAGCTTTACCTAGTAGTTAACTAATCTAAAAACAATCTATGTTTAATGAATCTATTTAATATTCACTTACTGAAATGAGTAAACTTTTCCCACAATAATACATTTTTTTATTTGTACCTGCATGCTGTTCAAATTGATTGGTTGGTCCTGATTTTTACTTTAAATGTGCACACACCTAATAAAATAGTTTTTTTTTTTACTTCCAGCCTTTAGCTCACTGAGGTTTCTTTTCGATCAATAAGTCCTATTTCATGCATGGGCTGCCACTACAGGTTGGATGGTTGATTTTGAGTAAAACATCCTGTGGTTATGTGCACGGCCACTCAGAACTGGAAAAAAATTAACTTTAGGACTGCAAAAAACGTGGTTTTGTGTGCGATTCCTCAGGTTTCTGTTGCTATTTGTGACTCCTAATATCAGTAAATTAAAACGGCTTCTTTTGAGATAAAGTGCTGCAGACTTTCCCATAAAATATCTTGTTCATTTCCCTTATCATTTTTCCGATAACCTTTTAACATTCCCTCAGGGTTGTACGGTTTTATTTTCTACATATGCTCCAAGAAAAAAAAAAAGAAAAGAAGAAAAACAGCTAGTTGCATCTGCCAGCGGCAGAGAAACTATAAGAAAAGCATGATATTTACCGTGTAATGATTTTAGCATCATTCAAAGTTTAATAACTTGAACATGAGGAAAAATAAACAGACTCATCCTTTTTATGAGTTTCTATCTTTGGATTTTCAGTTGTTTCATTTTCTTTATGTCTTTCTGAGTTTACTCTGCTTCCACTAAGCTAACCTTAGTTAGCCTCCAACCAAAACACATTTTTAACTTTCATCTGCCACTTTAATTCTTTATCAAAATAACTGGAACATTTCTCAGAACGTAATAAAGCAACACAGACTTGTTGTGATAATTATGATCATTAGGGGACTGTACAGTTATTTACGAGGCGTGTGAAGGATGAAACTGTTTAATTTAGCGGCTAACCCTTCACCATCACTGCTAACGTGCTCACTGCCTGTCATTTACGCAAATTAGCCCGGTGTTCATGAGGAGACAGTTGTAAAATCACTGGTTGCAGATAAAAGGGTTAAAAAAAGAAACAATGTATTGTACAATAAATTATATGGGATTAAAAAGCTTAGTTTAGCAGCTAACCTTTAATCGTCACTCCTACAGTCTAGCCACCTCTCAATTACACAATTACTTAAAATACAGAGTTTAAATGAAGAGCTTATTAAACAATCACCTGTTGAAGAAAAAAAAGAAATAAATTATGACGAGTTGAATTGTAACAATGCACAAATGGCTGAAAACCATCATTAATAATATGATATAAATGAGTTGATTTTATGTGTGCTATAGGATGACTGATTATCAGGATTTTATTTTGGTGAGTTGTCTGTTTTGATGCTCTGGTTTTTGTTTTGTTGCTTTTCTTTTCTTTTTCAGATACTCTCCTCTGGAATTTTAGATATTTTTTGCTCATTTCCAAGTCACAAAACACTTAACTTGCTACTGACAGTAGTCATCCTGTATCACTATAATTACTCCCAGGCTTCTGTTATTCTCTGTCAGACCTCCATTGTTGTTTTATTCTTGTGCTGGTCCTCTCCATTTTTAGCTATTTCTCCCTGATTTAATAACTCATAAACCATTATAATGTCCTTTCAGGTGCACTTTTTGTCTTGTTTTGGGTAAATAAGAGTTCATCTTGTGCAGTATTTGCTTGGTTTTGAGTCTTGGCTCTGAGACTTCATCACTGCATGACAACATTTAGTAACATGACAACGTGGGTTAAAATTGATATAAAATTAGCTGGAGATGTAATTTGCTAAACAAGAGCTGCAACTTGCTGCCATATCAAAATCACATCTAGTTCTTAATGGGGAAAGATCCAGGTAACAAGAACAAACCGTTCTTTGTGGCATTAGGAGAAGAGCATCCACTGCATGATCTACAGTACAGTGCTGTCATTTTAGTTAACTACACTCAGTGTGGTACTCCAGTGTTTTTTATAAATACAGCACAGAGAGTAAATCAGTCCTATTATACGGCGTTTCTGCTCAAATGAGAAGCAGCAACCACTAATATGCAGGAAAGAGGGCAGAGATGAGAAGAAGTGGAAACAAGAGAGAAATTAAAGAGTAGAGGCGTTCCAGTAAATGAGTTACTGCAGAGCTGATCTTTCCAAATATGTTGTCTTTTTGCAAAAGAAAAAAAAAAAGTGCAGGACCCTGTGGGAGGTTTAGCCATCATACTCTATTATCAGAAGGCCAAACCTATATTTTATTTTCCTAATGTGAGAAATGTCAGGTCAGGATTGGAACCACATCTCAATTTTTAGATTCTCAGCCGTACTTGCTTTTCATAATTTCGTTGAGTGAAAGTTTCATAGTGTCCTCTATTTCTGGTTATAGTAATATATATGTGGTATATGTCAAAGTGAAGTAATGTTCTAAAGCTCCCTCAATAGAAAGTTGTGAAAATCTGCAGAAACTCTTAAAGGAAAACATGCAAACTTTAGAAGAAAACAAGCTCAGTTGGAACCATTAAAGGCCACGCCCCCTTCCTCTCTGCTGTGCTTCAGCTCTGCTGCCAAAAAAAGAGACTTGTAACCATGGAAACTCCAGAAGTGGCATAGATTAGCAATGATTAGAGTCTACTTCTGCTCATCACAAGCTGTTTTCACTCAGGCAGAGTGTATCATAGCAAATCTCAATAGCATTAGGAGGTCTGGCATGCCCAACCCATCTGTATGGCCTTTACTTTTGTTTTTATTGTTTTTCTTGCAAGACATGACCATCAGCTGATTCATTTTGAAAGAAATGCATTTATCTTCAGGGCTACGTCCATATGTGCATCGATATTAAGTAATGCATTTCCTGTGCTGCTGTCAGGAGTTGGTATGAATGAGGAGCCAAATGCAGACTGACAGGAAAAAACGCTGCCAAGACAACAAATTTATGAGGATCAAGTGGAGTTTAACATAGAAAATGTCAAAGCCCATCTGCTATCATCAGTTCAGATTTATAGTTAGCTTAACGCTGGAGACGTTGGTTTTATAACAACTGCCTTTAATGAATACATTTCTCCAAGAACATAAATCATATCAAATCTTTGAAAATATTTTTCATAGGAATACGAATTTAGTTCTGTTAATCCTGATTACCACTGGTGAAAACCTAACTAGACTGAAGGGCTTTGAGACAGAAGAGCTCATGATGGAAGTGTTCTATCAGCAGTTTGATGGTTCCTACCCTCCTGTTACCGGAGTGCAATGGACATCTGAGTAAAACCATCACAATCTGGTTCTGGTTGGGGTCACTTCCTGTTCTAGCTGTAGCTTAGACCAATGGTTCCCAGGCTTTCTGACCGGGGCAACGGGAAATTGATTCACTCAGAAAACAGCAGATCATGGAGGCCTTTGAGATCAGGAAATGAGCCAATTGGACGATTGGCCCAGTGGTGACTTTCGGCCAGTCCGGATGTGCAGTTCATGATCTGAGCGGTACGTTCTAATTTGCACTTCCAGTTGCGCGCCGCCGCTAAGGAGTGCTGATACGGCCGCGGATGCTCAGCGACACATATTACAGCGCCTCAGTTGCCAGCACCCACCCCTAAAACGGAATAACAACGGAGGTGTCCGTTAGAGGCTGACAATTTTTTGGGATCCCGTCGGGTCATGTGATTCCTGTGGGATTCCCGTGAAATGGGAGTCAAGTTATTTCTAATCACGGTACTGGGACAAGACAAGAAAAATGATCAACGGGAGTGGGCAAGAGCGGGAATAACCGATGTAATTTAAAATTGTCCGACGAAAAACCTGCTTCTCAGTGTGTATCTCTCTCTCTCACTCGCTCACTTTCTCTCTCTCTCTCTCTTGCGCGTACGACTATTTGTCGTTCGTGCGCCTTCACTCTCGTCTCTCTCTTGATGGAAAACTCCTCCCATGAGAAATGTCAAAGTTTTCCTGCAGACTTTGTTTCCTCCGATAATTTTGGAGGTTCTGGGTGTTTTATTTGGCTCTGGAGCTTCTAGGTGGACGTAGACTCTCTGACGTTGCAGTCGGACAATATTAAAATACATCGGTAATGTCCGACGTGTTTCTATTATGAGACACAGAACAGCTGATCTGAAAGAGCTGCTGATCGGTCCCCCAAACAATGCCCATATTTATTTATTAACTTATATTTTTTATTATCATGATATGAACTAGCAACTCTACTTTAGTATGAGAAACCAAACTAGAGAAGTATTAAGAATGAAGGTGAGAACGAGGATCTGTGAACTTCATGGTTACAGCCTCTGAAGAGGACAGTGGGATGAAGGAGAGGAACAAAATAGATTAGAATAGAATAGAAGAATAGTTTAGGATATAATAGAATTGAATAGAATAGTTTAGAATAAAATTGAATACAATAGAAGAATAGAATAGTTTAGAATAGAACAGAATTCCTTTCTTGTCCTTCAGTGAGAAAATTCAGGTGCCCCAACAGCAAAGTTACAGTCAAATCAAAACATACAGATTCATACAAGGATACAAATAAATTAAAAAAAATAAGAATAAATCTGACTGTAAAGTCATTTAGAGCATAAACAATAATAAGAGCATAGTAAAATACTACACAATCATTAAAAATGTCATACAGATCCTGCACTTCTGCACCACTCATGTAAAAGGAACACAAATGACTCTGATGAGAAAACCAACCAAAGATCTCTTCTTTTACAACGCTTCAAGTGTCAAAAGCAGTTAAGTCACAGGTCACTCAGTAGTTCGGATGTGCATCCAGGATGTAGGCCTACGTGGTTTTGTTTAGAAACCTAAAAAAAAACACCTGCTGGGAGTGGGAGGGTGCGGGAACGATGTTCTTGGGATTGGGACGGGAGGGAATTTTATTTTTCCTTGCTTCATGGGATTGGGACAAGAGCATTTTTTTTCAATGGGAGTGGGATGGGAGAGCAAAGAAAATCCACTCCCGTGTCATCCTCTAGTGTCCGTGCCGAACATCAGCTGTAAGTGCTCATGGTAGACTGCCATAACCAAAGATGCCTGGCCACATTATGGCCTGGGCATTAGACACACAGCTGATGAAGATGAGCCTGTGAGATTTCTGATGAAGACTGTAAATCAAAATCTCTACATATCTGAAACTAAAACGAACCCTAATAATTCCACTAATGCCTTTGGGTCCTGGCTGCTCTCAGAATAGCCATTAGCTCACCTTTCTAGTCAGAACTATTCTTGTTTTCTCCAAACCGAGGTCATTCAAAGACCTATCAACAACAGATGAGATATTAGCTGTTCATGACCTTTCCACAGAACCCCACTTCAAAAAAATCTCAACTATTCTCTTAACAGGAAATGTTCTTTCACCCATCCATCTAACTGTCATGATTCCAATTTCCTGTTTAGGTTTAACTACTGGTCAGGTCATAAAAACACATTTCCTTATGTCAAGTAAATAAATTGGGTTTAACTGTTGCCTTAAAACGGCCTTTATAAATCAGCATGTTGAGCTGTCAGAACGAAAACAGGCTAATCTTTGAAAATTATCCATTGAAATGAGTCAAATTACGCAAGTTGCATTAAAAAATCAAGCTGGCTTCCAGAGACAGTGACAGTGCTCAGAAATCTTGACCCTAAGGAACCTGGGAGATTTATTTTAAGCTCTTCACAGTTGTATACCATTTGTCTGAGAGCTGTCTGCTTTCTCTCTTTTTCAGACATCAACCCCATACTCAGAGTGACATAAATCCTAGCCCGGGTTACCAAAGCACTAAAGTGACATTTACTAACAGTCTTCCCCCCCCCCCTCCATTGTTCACCCAGTTCTGACCGTCCCCAGAGGCAGTGAAATATCATGTTGTGAAATGCTTTTTCATATTGGTTGGGAAATGGGGGGCACTTGGGGACATACTTGTCCCACTGTCACTGGGGAATCATTTTTTTCTTTTTATTTCTCCCCGTTCTTTGTAGAGAATAATTTTCACTTTTCAAGTAGTGCCATTCATATTAAAGATTTATCCTTTGGGAGGGCATTACAGAACAACATGCATCATAGTCTTCACAGCAAAGACATGCCCTGTAATCTAGCCTCATTGTTCTGAAGTTTTGCACATTTTTTCCTGTGTTTTTAACAGTGAGCATATTCCAGACCTGTGACTCAACACAGACGGTAGATTATACAGAATAAATGTGTTTTTTTTGAGGACATGACCAAAGCTGCATCAGACAAATGACAGTCATTTGCCTCAGGACACGATCACCCTCAATTGCCAGTTTGAAGAATTCTTATCTCACAATAGTGAGAGCTATGACAAAGAACAATTTGACTATCAAGTATTCTGCATGGCAAGACATTTTAAGCTGACCCAAGGTGGTTGTTACTGCTACAACAAAACACTATTCAGTGATGTTTAAAAGCTTTAAATTAGGGATGCACCGATACCGGTTAAAGTTACCCGATACCAGGAACCGATACCAGTGGCTTCACTGTCTGTGACTTGTGATTTCTGTTGTAGTTTCCTATATTGAACACTAGGGGGAGCTATTGAGCTAAAGAGGAACAGTGTGGGTTGAGAGCTGGAGATGGTGCCAAATAGTTCATTTTATTTGGTTAAAATGTGGAAAACTGCAATAATTTCACTGTGAAATCACAGAAAATTGTTATTTTTCACCTTATATTTTAGTTTTGTGATAATTTTTATTAATATTTTATTTTTTTATCTAACTCAGTTATTTGTTGTAAAAAGCAGAGAAGAAAAAAATAAAACCTGTATTCCGATTTGTTGCATTTTTTTGTGTGGTAGAAGTATCGGTACTCGGTATCGGCGAGTACTCAGATTTAAGTATCGGATCGGTTTTGAAAAAAGTGGTATCGGTACATCCCTACTTTAAATCCATTAATTGTTTTCCTTGTTCTTTCTTTAGACCCTCTCACTCTGGATTAGGACTTCAGTAAACTCTACAAGAACTTTTAGAACCTCGCTAGATCACAAGATCTTTGAAACCCCTGCTTCAGAGTGAAAGCTGCTATGCCAGCAGCCCATCTCTATGAAGATGCTAGCAGGCCTCGAGAGCTACTATCCTGCAACTTTTAGATGCTTTCCTTCTCCAGCACACTTGAATCAGATGATTGGCTCGTTACTAGGCCTCTGCAGAGCTGGATGACCTGCTGATGAAGGAATTTATCTCTTTGATTTTGGTGTGTTCTAGCAGGGATGCGCTGCACAATAGTTACTCTAGAGGACTGGCCCGCTGATGCATGCTCGTAACCTAAGTTGCATCTAGATACAACTCTCCTAGACCACATCAAGATGTAAGTACACAGACAAATCATGCCATTATAGCACAAAATAATAAAGCATATCAAAATCCGAATGAAGCTACTTCAACTTTTCAATGACCAAGTCACAGCAGTGCATGTGGCCCCAAAATCATGGGTATACTGCAAACACACTCCACCTAGAACCACAATAATGCTGCTAACTCAACCTTGATCAATCAGCAAGCTATCATGCTCTTGTCTCATCACCTTCTGCTTATCAGTTCTGGGTTGTGAGGGTGGCAGCAGCCCAGACTGTCCTCTCCCTCCCAACCACTTCCTTTAGCTGCCAAGACACAAACGGGCTAGGAGTTTAAACCCTTCAGTGTGTCAGGGGTCAACCCCAGTTCTCACAAATCAAGAAAGGATGAGGTAGGTGATTGACAATAAAATCTAAGTAGCCATCAAGCCCAATGAGCTCTCAATACTACCCTAAAAACCTCGCTATGACCATTTCTCATCCCTTTGCATAAACTACCGTATTTTCCGGACTATAAGTCGCTCTGGAGTATATGTCGCACCAGCCCAAAAATGCATAATAAAGAAGAAAAAAACAGATATAAGTCACATCAGTCGCATTTTTGGAGGAAATTGTTTTTATAAAATCTAAGACTAAGAACGGGTATTTCACATTATTAACTGTTGTCATAAAACAATGCCGGTCATTTGCTGCAAAGCTGAGCCGGTATCTGGGAGCCCGTCGTTCATAAGGGTTCAGACTGTGCCGGTAATGTTGCGCAATCATGTGCTTTTCACAAAAGATTAACCCACTAACTAAGATCACTGGCAGTATAAAAGGGTTACGGGGGCGGTCTTCGTGTTGTCAACTTGCAGGTTACAGAGACGTGAGCCGGAAGTAAACAGACAGACTGCTTCTGCTGCTGCTCATAACGCCAGAAGCACCCAGATCTCCGCTGAGTTACAAATGCGTAACAGCTGTCCGGTGTTTACCTGATTTTTAAACACTTTTTCAGTCGGGGGTCAGCTCACCTTTGCTACATTCTTAGCAACACCTCCCTCTGTTGTGATTTTCATTCACAAGTCTGGCGCTGCGGTATTACTACCAAGTATGGCGGCGGATTGGTACACAGGCCTACAGTGCCATCTAGCGGTTTTAAAGTGGCATGAAAGTGACTAAAACATGTGAAATTCTATACTTCGGCCGGTCGATCCGCGGCACCGGGTTCAGCCGCGGTGATTCACTCGCGGTCTGAGGCTCGACCTGCTGGATCGGTCGGACCGCGAGGGATTCACGGACCCAGACCCGAGGAGGCGGAGACCCGCGGTCCGCAGCGATGAATGAATCCCTCGCAGTCAGCGGCTAGACCGGGCAGGGTCCAGCCGCTGACTGCGAGGGATCACTCACTGATCCAGACCTTAGGAGCCGGGTCCAGCGTTACAGGATGGATTGTTTTTACTTCTCACTTTAGTAATAATAAAATAATGCACTCCAGGGTTTGTTTTGCTTGTCACAAGCAGTGATCAGTGGTCTGTGTTGTTTAACGCCACAGCTCCACCCTAATCGTACCCGCTCTATGGACCCACAGCTGAGGAGAACCGTTTATGGTCCATGAATGGAGCGGTACGGATCGGTTGTATGGAACGGTTTTACAATGGAAACAGACAAAATAGCGATCCGACCCGCACCAAACTGTACCGATCCCTGCCATGGAAACATGACCTAAGTCGCAGGATCCGCCAAACTATGAAAAAAAGTGCGACTTATAGTCCGGAAAATACGGTAATGTTTTACTGGATGTTTTTGGATAAACATTTAATTTTGGGTTCTTCCTTTAGACTAATGGTAAACAGGGCCAAGAAACAAAATTCAAAACAATAATTCAGGTCACCTTTAATAAGTCTGTAGCAGAAGCGCTCATAGGTTCTTGCATGAAATGTTGTTAAAGAACAAATGTGTGGAGGTCTGGATTATTGTCCTTCTTTGGCCTTAGCCTGTGACCACTTGCAGGTAAATGCAACACACTTAGCATTAATGCTAACCTGCAAGAGTTGCAGTCATGTCGGTGTTTGTGCTCATGGATTTTGTCCATGATCAGTCTGAATTAATAGTAAGATATCTGTCACTTTTGGTGTTAAAACATTAGCTTGAGAGTCGCTTTAAGATTCAAAGAAGATCATCTTGACTACATTTGGTTTAAATAATAAGATTTAAGTAAATCAACTGCGTGCAACATTCAGAGCAGCATTACAAACATTATCACACAAATGCATTTAGCTGTTGTAGCCTGTGAGTTGCTGCAAAATGATGCAAACAGAGCTAACGTCTCGCCCTTTCCTGCACTTTTACTGGACACCACTGAAACATGGCTGCATAGCAAAAAAAAATATTTGTGGTCGAGCACTGGAACCAATACGGCAGCTACAGATTGTATAGTTGGTGACTTGTTGCAGACTGACTCAGATGAGGTGTGAGGGTTACATATAGAGACAAAAATAAACTGATATAAAATGAAAGACAAAAAATCCAGGATATTCTCGACCTTGACATGACCACCACCCTCGCCCACATATCACTTTCTAGACATCTGAGGTCGTGCTTGGCTCTGACGAGTCTGTAAGCTATCTGGCAGCTGTCAGTCTTGATGTAACCGCTTGCAGAGGTCCCAGCTGTTCGCCTCACACTTATTTGCGGGATGAAATTGAGACTCTTCCCACTCACCTGTTCCCCTGCTCCTCTTGTTATCGGTTAATGTAATTGGAGAGATTCAATGATGGAATATGATGTATTATTTATTAGATTGACTTAAGCGTGACTTATTAAACTGAGCATGTTGAGCTTCCATTAAAACCAAATTAGTAATAATTATTTTATTTCAGCTTTTATTGCTTGGTGTACACGTGGGTAAAAACCTTCCAGTTGGATGAAACAAAGCAAAGAAGAGAAATCACAGCTTTACAGTCATCCACTACCTTTTTTTCTTAAATCTGGAGCCCAGAATATTGGTTCAAACCCCTGGCAGTGACTGCTGAGGGCGAATCAGTACAATTAACAAAGAGCTGGATCTTCCCTCTGGCTTTCGGATAAGTAGAAAGCAATTATGAAGGACCAGAGCCTGTGAGTGCAAAGAGAAAAACAAAGCAAGCTTCATTAAGACACTGAGGTGGGACAAATACTGGAGTCCTTTGATGACATGCATGCAAACCTGCATCTGACTGGTTTAAAATTATGAAATAATCTGTGTCTGATGGTGCAATTGTTTATATTTCGACTAAAAAGAAAATATATATACTGAGGAACATTTTTTAACAGCATTTTATTCATAAAGGGATTTGATTTTTTTGAAGGTTTTTGTGATTTTAAAGTCAAACGCAGCCATAAATGTGAGTTTTGAGGGGCTTTCACGTTTCATTGCACCATGTTTAAGCGTCATGTCAATGGATGCAGAAGCCAAGTCTGAGTGAATTTTATCAAATTCAACAGGAAGCTACCGCTGCAAAAGGAGGATTGTGTAGAAGTTTATGGGAAATGATTCAACTTCTCGCTACTATATAAATAAACTTTTCCACTTTTGAGCTGATGGTCTCAGTGGTTCATGTTCTAGTTTGTGACTCTTTTCTTTGTGTTATTTATTGCCTCTTGTCAAAAGGCAAAGGGCAGGGCATAATGTTTTTGCCTGTGTTGGTTTGTTACCAAAATAATTTATGAACCACTGCAAGGATTTTAATGAAACTCTCAGAAGGTAATCATTGGATGGACATACTAGTGATTCACTTTACTTAATGTAGAAGATGCCACAGCAAACAGACCTCGGTCAGCACAAAGATGACTATTACTCAGTCAGTTTCACAGATATTGAGCTAAACGTTGGTGGTGTAATGTCTGAGACTCATCTAAAACATCACACAGGGTCTTTGTTTAAAGCTCTGGCGTTACCTTCGGCGTCAACAATGTTTGGCTGGTCACACATTATCTCATTAACCACCTCAAAGGTTTTAATGGAACTCTCAGAATGTAATCATTGGATGTACATCTACCACTGATTAACTTTTAGAGTCATCCCGATTCAAGATGACTGCCACAGCTAATCGACTTCTGGAAACATGAACATGGCTATAAGTCCCCTGTGTATGCCCTAGAGTGTACACTGGTCCTTTGTGTTTAGACATAATGATTTTAAATGTGTGTTTAGTTCAGAGATAAGGGAAAAGTTCATTTATTATATTCATTTTCAAAAGGACAGGATGACTTAAGTCAAAATATCACATTCTTGGTTTTACTGTGGGTATTTTTCGGCATTCTTTGTTTAAATCAAGTTTATATCGTGTGTTATATCATAGAAAAGAACATCTCAAACTTGCAGGATACATGGTGCCTAAAGGCTCTCCGGAACGGACGTGGTCCGGATTCAATTCGGTTTCAGCAAGGACGAATAAACATTGAGTCCAATCAGAGAATTCACACCGGCTCCGGTGCGGCTGCAGTTCGGATGCGGAGCTCTTTTAACGTTCTGCATCAAGTGTATTTTTTCCAGACCACATCCAGCTTTTTGTGAAGGTAAACAAAAAACATGCGTCAAACAGGAAGTGAGTCACAAACCAGTGAAGGGCATCATATCTTTCAAAATAAAACCTTTAGCTACATTGCTAAAGTTAACATGATTTCTTTAAAAGACAAAGAACATAAGACTTACGCATAACACTAAACTACATAAAAATGGAGTGTACTTACCCATTGTAGAACAAGAATAAATAGTCATCAACAAAAGTACGAGAAGACAAGTGTTGCTTTTGTTTACCAGCTGCTGTTTATGCCTTGGTATCACGTGAACCACTGAGATTTGGTGCTCTCCCTGGAGCTAATCCGGAGGCTGTGTGAATTGCAGACCATATGGAAGCCGTATGGAAACCGGACCGCATCAGTTTCAGGCCCGGTGTGAACTATAAGGCCTGGAGTTGGTTACATTGAAGCTAAAATGTTCTGTTGTTCCATAGAGGACAGCCATTGTCTACAGCAGGGGTCATCAACTGTAAGGGCCACATGCATTTTTACAGGCGTTGTTTTACACAGCACTCCTCATTCAGCGTTTGGCATTTCTTAAGATTCTCATGATTTTCTTCCTGATCTTACCTTTAGTTGGGATCTCTACATTTATCACTGCTGCCTTCAGTCAAGGCAACATCCAGTCGCCTTGGTGTTTAATGAGTAGGGGATACATAAAAGAACCGACACCATTCTGTCCTGGATGCCTGCTAGACCACAGTCCACCTCCAGTGCTGGGAAACCAGGACATTCTGATGATAATTAAACTACTGGAATAGGAATTCGCCACAGCCGTTGTTTATTATTGAGCGATAAGACTTGATGTTCTCGTGATAATTTGAGGGCAGTGACCTGATGTTGAGAATAACAAAGCAAACATTATTTCCACTATTTTAGACAGAAATAAAAGCTGTGTTTGTTTCCAGTTGAGCAATTTGATAGAAATGAATCTGCTAGTTTGTCTTTTGTTTTCACTGGCATCAGGCTTGCTGTTAATAAAGTCCTGTGGAAGTGGGCACCATTAAGAATGGAAACCAAACTGATAGGAATGTTGCCCAGTGCATTTTCTAAAGGTTGCCAAGAAATATTTAGACACAATGTGGCTGATTTCTTCAGGACAAAATGCCAGAATTGTTTGACGTCTTATTAAGCCTTAAGATGTCTCGTTTCAAGGCGTTGTGAGATGCTTGGCTAATTAAATTGGCTTTGCAAGCAGCATGTGACTGGTGTGTGTTGTGCCCTGGTGTGTTAGTGAACCAGCTGACAACAAAATTCAATACTTGCATGTCTTAATAGCGAGTGAACATTGTTTAAAGCTACAGCTGAGTGTTTTGATTTATGAAAACGTGTTGAACATTAATGTGACACAAATACTGAGGATTTAACAGATATAACACTTGGATCACTTGAAAAGCTGTCAAATAATAACAGCTGAAAACAAAGGCCACATTTCAGATTCATTTAAAAAACATAGAAAATATAAAACATTATGAGGACAAAAACAGTGGGTGATCAACTTTGAAGTGATTTTTCAGCCATTTTTAAAGTGTTTTTCTGGGTGAAAGTTAAAAATAATGACTATGGTACATGTAGATTGATTCTTGAAGCCTTTACTTTTGGATAACATTGTTGCTTACATGGAGGTTTTTTTTTTTTTTTACTGGTGTAAGTATCCTCAGTAACAACTACGGTAAATGTAGCACTTTGGGTGTATCCAGGTCAAGTCTGGGTGTAATCTCTAACACAATAAAAAGTAAACGTGAACTTGGGGGTAGTGTCCCTTGCTTTTTTTACAGCAGCAGTTCTTCCTGGAGCTGTGCGGGAGGTGCTGCACCAATTAGCTGTGGATTTTATGAAATATTGACAGCTTGGGGGGGTGCACGCCATAGGTCCCCGGTCGAGAAATGGGGGAAGCCTCTCGCCTGTATACAGTGGTCCCTCACTCTTTCACGATACACATTTCGTGGACTTGCTGTTTCGCAGAGTTTTTTGTGCAATTTTGCACGCTTTTTTGTGTTCTGCATCCTGAGCAGATCGATTGCAGCACCGATGCTGCTGCCTGTGGGCCACTGAGGTGCAGTGCATCCTCTCCAGAGAGCTCACGCTGTGCGCCGGTGTAGGTACCAGGTCGTGGTGCACCTTACTGCATTTTTACAAGAATTACAATTAAGAACTTTATTGTCATTGAATCAGTGTCCTGATACGACTAAACTGCAGTTCCAGTACAGTTGTTTTCAAGATTTAGACAACATATAACACAAACAGAAAACAGGTGTCTGTGGGCATGAGCAGTGATGCGCTCCCTATTTTGCAAAGAGGACACGCTTGGAGGGGAGGGTGTGGGGAGGTGATAAAAAACATGCCCATTTCCCTGGGCTCAAGGGAGCTCAGAGACTTAAGCAGGAAAAAACAAGCCTCCGACATATAAAGCACAAACTCTGACAGTCACAAAAACATAAGGCACGTGATGGTGGGTGGGTGGGAGGTAACGGGGGCCCTCACGCGTAGCCTTCAGACCGAGTTCACAGGAGTGGAAGGACTTGATGGGAGGTGGAGGACGAGGTTTATTCTAAGGCAGCTTCCTCCTCATGCATTCTAGAGGGGGGTAGTAGAGTACCAACTTCAAGGTTGGCAGGGAGTCCAAAAGATAAGATTATTGGATGTGTTTTGTCTTCAGACATTGAACCATTTCCTCTTTGTCTTAGAGTCCTGCAGCTGGCTCCATACATCCAATTCAGCTGAATTATGGACATCCTTTCGAGCCAGGTCTTCTCTCCAAGCTGATTTCCAAATTGCGCACAAGTCCGCTAAGATCCACAATCTTACGATTAGATCGGAGTCTGAGTCCCCCAACCTGACACACTCAGTGAGAGCGGGTAGTATTTACTACTTATAAATAACCATAGAATTGTATGTAACTAACTGTGTAATAGTTTATAAAAGAGTTTAGGACATTTACGACGGCAGAAACACACTTGGGTCTTTGCTGCTCTTGGATTGACTCTTAGCTCATCAGTCCTGTGAGATGTTAACTCCATTTCTCCAAACAAGCCTTTCAGGTCACCATCTACAGCATGTATCATAGTAATGAAAACTTTTAGACATGACACACTTTAAAATGGTCTAAATATCCTTTTACATCTTTGCCAGCATAAATCTGCATTTATAGAGAATATAAAAGCAGACAAACTTTCCTGCTGCCATTATTTATTCTTCTACCGTTGATTCCGAGTGCTCATGAGTGCTTACCTTCTTTAGTGTTATGAAGGTCATTGCACTCCCGCTGAAGTGTACATGTGAGACCACGGCATCTTGATAATGTGAGTGTGAGGAAATGCTCACAGCAGAGGCTAAGAAAAGGTCACTTTGACAGGAAAGAATTAGAAAATGACAGAAATGTCAGGAGGGAGTTTTATTAAAATGCCAATATTTTACTATATCACTTCAAGCAGGTCATCAAGATAAGACCTTTGTACTGTTTTTGCCTTTCTGTCAGATTCTGGCATTTCCTACAAGAATCTAATTTTATTTTTGGAAAGGAGCAGCTTTTGCTTTTCAGCCTTTTTTAGAATGCACTCCAATTAATGTATAAATAGCGTTTCTGCTCTACAGCTGAATTTGTGGATACTTCGTAACTTTCCCAGGTGGAAAAACATCGAGACAAACATATAAAATTTGACAAGATTGGATATGTGTCAGCGTCTAATTCAAGCTGTCCAAATAACGTGGGATTGGAAGTGACACACATGCATATGCAGTCACATATAAATACAGGGTGATTTACATTCCAGTTTGATAGAATTTTGAGGTGCTGTACAAGGTGTTCTGTTTACCCAAATGAGTTATTCAGACATTTTATTTCCTTGCAGGTACATTGTGAAATTGATGGAATATGTGTCAGATCACTTTCTGACATCTGCTCATATTCATCAGCGTCTAAGTTTTCTAGCAATGGTTCCTTCATTAGAGAGGTGACACAAAACTCCATCCAGACTTGATATCCCCCCAGCACCTGAGCTAAATTGGATTTTAAATAAATGTCAGAGTGAGTTTTGCATTAACGTTGGAGAGCACAAATGCATGTCTGGTATCGGGTCTGAGGCTGAGACGGCCAGTTTGTGTAAGATAATGTCACATATGGGTTTTTTTTTTCCCCCACTGTCATTTGCTCGAACTGAAAATAGCACAGATTATAAATGTGACAGGTTGTGATTTTAGAGTTAGCTGGCTCAATGTTTTTTCTCCAGACTTATTATTTCAAGGTTTCCTACAATTATAAAACTTAGATGAACTGCTCAAGAAATTTAACGACTGCTAATTTATATTTAGCAACTTATTTGCGTAATTACGTCTTTTACAATCAAAATAGTAGAACTCTAGTACTGCAGACCACACACACACACACACACACACACATACTCACATGCATTACATGAATCTGTCTTGTCCTAATGCACTGGATCAATAAAGGATCATGCAATAAATGCATTAAAGGAACTGGATTTAAATTTAGCTCCTATAGTGGCATATCATTGAACCGTATCCATTTTCAGTTCTTGTGCAAGTTCAGACAAAAAAGGCCTCGTACTGATGAATTACCGTAATATTTATAATTCAAGCACAACCAGAATTTGACCAGTTTCACCAGCAACATGAGTCTAAGTTGATCCTTTTAGAGTTCTTACAGCTTAGACTAAATCAAATTTAGACACTTCCAGGATGAGTTTTTAGGATTTTTGAGCACTTTACAGTGGTGATAATATAAGTTTACATGTATAGTACATTAATGCTTACATGTAGATTTGTGCTATATATAAATAAACAATGTTGTGCTCTAGTCAATATTTGTTATAATTTCACGTACTTTTATTGAAAATTGGCACTTTTACAAAGTGGAAAATTCAATACATTAAAACTCAAGGAGTTCAAGCACTCATTTTTGGAAGCATACTTTTTAAAGATAGTCAAGATTCAGTTTATTTGCCCTTTAGAACATTTTCAATGTTGGTAAACAATAGCTGATAGGATCTAAATGACTCTCAGCTACGAACACATCACATCTTAGCTACGGAGCGCACTGTTTGGAGATGTGACAGCTGCTGTCCATGCTTCTGAATTTGCAGTCTGTCAATCAGTTACATAAAAACATTTTTTCGACAGTTTTTCGATTATTTCATACATGAGGCCCAAGCCCACCCAGAGCCACGCCCCTGCTAGATGACCTATCTGGGAGTCAACAGCGTCTCTACACGACGGCCATCTTACTTCGGACAGCTGACGTTCTGCTCTCTATGGTAGCAGATGGAAGGTGAACTAAAAATACTCTTAACTCGATGAAAAATGAACGGATTTTAAATAGTTTACTTTCTTACTAACCTTATTATGTATAGGCTTGAGATAGGATACTTTTACAGTTTAAGAGTTTCTCGACCATTATCGATATATTTCACAGCCACGTCTCTGATGTTTATAACAAAGCAAACTGTTTAAAAATCGGTTAAAAATTTAGCAAGTTAGAGGTATTACTAGTACATGCATCATTGACAGCAATGTTATGAAAGGGGGCAGCTGTCCGAAGTAAGATGGCCGCCGGCATAAGGACATCAGGGTCCATTGACGAACAGCACGGGCAAGATATCTAGCCATTATATATGATATTTATGACTGTAACAACAGCCAGCAGCAGCTAGCAGTAGAGGCAGCTTGCCGTATAGGAGCAGCTAGCAGTAGCTATTTTGGGACCGCCTGGAGCACTTCACCTAGACATTTGAAGATGTTTCAATATTTTTATTAGAATAATGTGGATGAAGACATTTTCATAAACTGAGAAAGAAATTAGACACTATTTGTTGAAATTAGTTCAAAATTTCATCTAAGAGGTATTTTTGTAACATTTCTGTAGAATATCATTTTAAAATAACTTTGACTCCAAGTTTGTGATTTCACTTGCAAATTCAGTGGTTGTGGTTAATGTGAGCTGGCCTGGATGCTGCCAATGAGCCTTTTTCAGTAGACAAACCAGCCAAACCCCCAAGTATCTCAAACTAATGAACATTTATTTTACTATTCTCAAACCTAATTTTATACACATGCCCCTCATTGCTTCCAAATGTGACTGGTTGGATAATGGCAGAATTTGTAGTGTGACAAACATTCATTACCGCTTCACACGGATTTTAAATGATGCGCAGAACTTAGTCACTAATACTTAAATTTATTCATTGATTTATTTTAATCCCACTAGTTTTCCTTCTAGCTGTGGCAACTTTTGCTCCAAATGATATTCAACAAACTACTGATTTTTATTCATTATGCACATTTCCTCAATTGTTCCTGACATTTCTCAGAATTTCTCTTAGACTTATAAAAAATGATATCTATGTCCAATGTATGGGAGAAAAAATTGGCAACAAAGGTCAACCTGTGTGTTGAAATCAAAATAGAATGCCAAGAATGCATAGCATTACTAACACATCCTGTGGAGGGTAAATGAGTTTATATCCACACCAGTGAGTGGGTGAGTGAGTGAATGGACCCATAAATTGTCTCATGTGCGGTTTCAGAAGGTCAATCCAATCACACAATTTTCTTCGGTTTTATTTCTTGTTAGTTGACACGCTCGATGCATACTTCTCATTGTAGGTGTGGAGAATGTCTGAATTACCTTTTGATGTTTCAGCTCCTCTGATCAAAAAGCAATTACTCTGTAAACCCTGTAATAATTAGAACAAATGAAAGTACAGTAAGAAATGAAAGGGGTGAAATTGCATTTGAAATAAACTCTTCTGTTCCCCAAAGAGAATTTTCTCCATTAAAACGTGACGGCTATAAGAAAATAGTTTATGTTGGGTATTTCAGCATTCAAGCAAAGAATGATTTTAATTCAAGTCATGCAAACACCATGAAAATATGTATGAGATTATATTGTTTTCTTTGGTAAAATAACCTCCTTAATGAATAGCAAATCATTTTGGATAGAATTTTAGCTGACAAAAAAAAAAAAAAAACTCAACATTTTTCCACATTATTCAAAAATAAACATTATGAGGTTTGTTTGAGTGAAGCCACATGGAACTTATTTATGTTTCCCAGCAAACCTAACAGATGCATTCTTCTTAATATTGCATGATGCTAATTGCTTTATGTGCAGTTTTTTTATGCTATGGTCTAAAAAAAAACAAAAAAATTAGAATTTTTTTCCCTCCACACATCAGAATTTATGACTTATTGTTATAACTTTATGTATTTGTTTTATAAAATATACATTTATTTAGTTTCTAACTGACTGTTGAAACACTAGTAGTGTGTCTCACCATCAAAGGAAAAATGTTTATTTAATTGCAATCTGCAGTTTTGCCAGTAGGTGTCACTAAATCCTCAAGATTGCTTCTGTAAAATGGTTAGCTACATAATATGTTCCACTAACGTTTAAAATCAAAACTGTTTTTTTATCCATGAGAGTAAAAATTATTTACTACAAGAATTTGTTCTTAGAAATAAACACCTTGTGTAAAATGTGGGAGGCAGGTATTAAAATGACGAGGTTTTGGGAAAACATTTAATATTTAACAGTCAGTTCCTTCAATTATCCTCAAAAAATGGTGACTCTTCATGTGTCTGGTGTGATCAGGAAAATTATTTTAGTTAAACTTAATCAAATCATTTTCAACATGAACAAATATCAAGTGAACGATCAATGATTAGATTTAAAGTTATAAACACCAACACTTAACCAATTATGCATAATTTCCTGAAACAAACCTGATTTTTTTCCCCCATTAGAGTTTCTTCTATGTTACTGGAGAAAAACTAAAACATGATTGGACAAAAACAAGTAATTTGACTTAAATAACACAAAGTTTTAGTATTTCTGGTAAATTACTTGGGACAAATTTGTACTTTTTCATGCTTAAAAAAGTATTCAACCAAGAAAGAGACCCTCCTCTGTCATACACAAAATCATATTAAAAATAAGCCTATGACTTGTTAAAGTTCAAATGAAAAATCACCAACAAAGATGTTGGCCAATTTTTATCCAAAATATGAAAACATGACTGGCACAACTGGGCTGAACAAAGTAGTCGTCCCCCTAGTGGTTGGTTCCAGTAGGAGTTTTAAACCACACCCCCTCTATTTAAATGAATGCGACTCCATTTATTTCATTCTTTGCTTCTATTATGTGAAGTGTTCTGCTTTTAAAAAACACTGAGCTGTAACTGGTTATTTTGATGCTTTAAAAAACACCATAATTATGAACAGGTGAGTGTGGAATGGTAGCATCTGTAAAAGGGATATTATGACATCACTTTTAACAATGGACAAAAAGGGAGATGCTTGCTCTATCTTACAACAACCAAGACATTTTCACTTGCTTTTAGATTAAAATGAAAGAAAACCTGCATTCTATTGATTTGTTATTGTTTATTTTTTAGAATATATATTTGAGGACATCAGCATCCAGGCATAGACAATCCAAGGACCATTTCTGGCCCTCAAACCATATTTTACTCATGTGTGGTTTAAACCTCAAATCTTTTTTTTTTCCCCCTAAAACAATCAATATATCGATTGTGTTCTAACAACTTCATCTTCTTTTTCAGCTTACAGACAAACAGCTGCTGCTTTGAAAAATGCAAAAGCATCTCTGCCTGTTTGAAGAATCATTTTCAAAAGAAACACTCAAAAATCCATAAATTCACTGTTTTTTTTCTCACAAGTTTCTTTGCGTTAAAAGAGCTATTATTGTTGTAAACCTTGACAGTTTTTGATTTATATCATCTATCGCTTCAGCTACCAGATTCAGTGACTGTGAGACACAAAACAGCCCCCTCTTCACAGTTTATTAGGTTGGGTTTACAGCATTTGTGCCCATCAACCATTAAAGCACGTAACATACAAACAAGCAAAATTCAGTCTTTACTTAGGCCTTGTTTTCTCATATTTTTTATAATGAAGACCAATTAAAGAGCACAGGTTGGAAACTGGCTTGGCAGAAGCAGAAAGAGCACACTCTAACATGCCTCATAGCACCGGGATAATTAGGTGAGCTGGATGCAAGAAAAGGGTTCTGCTCTCCTCTTTTTTTTTTTTTTTGACTGCAAGCAAAGAAATTGGCTCGGACATTTTGGAGGCAGGTATGAGACTGGCAAGACTCGTTGGAGAGAATGTTTCCCACAGGGCAACATCGCTACAGGCGTACAGCGCCACCGGCAAGATGCCTCTGAAAAGAAATGGTAATGTTACTGCAAAGAAAAAAAAAAAAAAAAAAAA
>SSNR01000170.1:1268950-1293257 GCA_006937965.1 Callopanchax toddi | reverse complement strand
AAAAAAAAAAAAAAAAAAAAAAAAGGTCCTGTTGGACTCCTGGTAGGTGTACAGCAAACAGGATCTTTGCCTGAGGGGAACTCACTTCTACTGTTTATCAACACTTAACAAAAAATAATAGGTTCGACTGGTACAACTGGTCAACTTATTCATTTATGAAATGCATAAATGGGCTTTTAAACTTTTTTTTTAAAGAATGTCCTCCCTTAGGATGCTGTTGCACGAAATTCTTCCACCAACTTCATGATACACTAGTTATTTCTATGCACCAGGATGGAGATTGTGAAAAAGATCTCGGTGGGGAAATATGGTCATCACTAAATCAATTCCTTCCCATCACTGCAGCGAAAAGCTCCCTAAAGAATCAATGATCAGCTCTGCACAAAGGAAACATTCTCTGATTTTATGCACCAGTAGTTAGGAAGAAAGAAGAGTTTTAAGACAGAGTGGCACAATGACAACGACATTAAAAAAGGCAATACTGTGAGTGTTTGATAAACTATCGTAATAATTCAATAATCATCCTTTAATCAAATCTTTGACTTTGGAGGTTGGTTGGTTTCTATATTTGGGTTCAGCTTTAAGGGAAATGGTCACTTATTTCATTTGTTTGGTTTTATTTTATATATACACCTGTATTAATTTATTTATATGCTGTATGTCTGGCCTATAAATGTTTTGCCAACGGGTTTACTTTATACAGCACTATGGTTGCTGGTTATGATAAAATAAATGTGTTTTATAAATAAGATCATTAGATTAGATAAATGGGGAGGAAATCAATCATTCCTTGTATCAAATTGTCTTGTTTTTGAGACAGTGCTTGACATTTAAACACAACAAAAACACAATCGTATAATCAGGCAGCTCTATTTTAGTTTTAGCCTTAAGAGGATTAAGAAACCTAACAAACCATTTGGATCCAGTAAAGCATATAAGAATGTTGTATGTAAAATCAAGATACTGCTTTTACTTGTTACTGGTTGCTTGTTACAACAGATATGCCAATAAGGTAAAAGCGCTGTACAACACAACAGTCATTCACCCATTCATTGATTCGATCCCAGCTCCAGCTGGGTGACATTGTCGTGTCCTTGAGCAAGACACTTCACCCTCCTTGCCTACTGGTGGTGGTCAGAGGGACTTGGTAGGCGCCGGTGCATGGCATCCAGGACAGCTGTTTCTGCAACGTGGCTTATCACCACCAGTGTGTGAATGTGAGTGTGTATAAAGG
This sequence comes from Callopanchax toddi, assembly GCA_006937965.1. Taxonomy (NCBI): domain Eukaryota; kingdom Metazoa; phylum Chordata; class Actinopteri; order Cyprinodontiformes; family Nothobranchiidae; genus Callopanchax; species Callopanchax toddi. The sequence goes on along the minus strand of SSNR01000170.1, from coordinate 1,292,023 downwards.
CAGGTAATGATGGTGGAGTGTGTCCTTAAAGCCTGATTTATACTTCTCCGTCTGCGTCGTTACGGAGACACGCAACGCCATTATCCGTCAACGCAAGAGCTCTCCGACAGCCTCGCAATGACAGACGGAGTTGAGCTCACTTTTCTAAGTATCCGTCGAACGAGACGGAGAGCGCACGCCTCTGATTGGTCGGCTCAACACCCCGTGATCATTTCCGGCTTGATGCCGCTATCAACAGAGTAGTAATAGTAGAATCTCGCGGAAGCAGATATGGATCAGCTCGAGAAACGTCTGGCAGACGAAGTACGAACATTTATATAATCCATCAGTGTCCCTAAAGGGTTAAACAAGAGCTGCATATTCGCTCGTCGTCTGCCTCGTCCTCACTGAACGGACGGACATTCAACAGACGCTGCTGTCTCCTCACTCCTGTTTAATTCTTTTTAACAACATTGTTTGTTCCTCGAGATCAATCTGTTCAAACTCAATCAAAATTCACTCTCTGTCAGCCATTACTGAGCTGAAGTAAACAAACTTTGGTCAACCGGAGGCATTACTGCAGACAAGTTATGCGCCCTCTGCTGTCCTGGTGGTGAATTGCTTCACAACACTGACGGAGAAGTAAAAATCAAAAACGTCTCCGTCAATACGTGAGCGCACAAACGTGCTGTCGGAGAAGTATAAACTAGGCTTTATAGCCACCATGACAAAAATGTTTCGGGAAATGAGTGAGATGTTGCTAGTATGGCTAAGTCATCAATACAGTGAAAATTACTGCATTATGTTATTAAAAACATGCATCATATATGAACAAAACTGAAAGGATCAATGACAAAACTTAAATACAAAGTTGATGCTCACCTCAAATCATTTTCTAAGCATTCTCCCTGCCTAGAGAAAAAACACTTTCCTCGACCAATAGTGGAAATAATTATCACATATTTACTCATTTTATTTCATTGACAGAAAATGAGTATTGCAAAAGTGATCCAGATTTGATTCACAGAGTTTTGTTTTTGTAAAATTGTATAGAATCTTGTATCTTTGCACCAGGTAGTTTTTTTTAACCACACAATCAGTTTTTGTTGAATATCTTTTAACCAAAATGTAGTTCAATGTTTTTACTTTACATTTATTTTTGCTATTGTTTGTTTTTGAATGCATCTTTGGGTTGATCCAATTAAAGATCCCGACCACAGCTGACTGACCTTCGCAAACACAAAAATGACTCTAAACTCATTGAGCCTAAATTTGATGTGTTTGTAAATTCATCCAACACTAGGGATGGGTACCTTTCACATTTGAATTGATACGGTACAGATTCCTGGTACCTATGAATCGATACCGGTACTTAACAGTACCAATTTTTAATACTTTATTAATTAAATAAATCTAGCATAGACAACACACACACAATTGCAGCACGTTCGACACACAACGTTCCCAGCGCTGATGACGCACCGACAGCTTATCAGTCTTTATCACTATCTCACAAGTTCTCATTAATGACGGACAGGTACTGAAACAAGGCTCCGTTTCATATCACCTGAGTTAGTTCTCAGTAGGTACCACGGAATTTTGTCGGTAGCTTAAAAAGTACAGAGTTCGGTACCATCCCTATCCAACACATAGTCTGAGTGCTAAGAAACAGAGTGAGAAATTTCATGAGTTATTTTTAAGATTTGACCAAAACGGCCAAACCAAGATAAATTCAATACACTAACATGAAAAGTGGCAGTTCGCATGTATTCCTTCTAAAACTTGTACAAATAAATCCAAAATTAGACATCCCAAAACAAACCTATCACACACATCGACTGCTGGGACTGATCCGATGAAGACCAACAGGATGAAATGTCTTTTCTTTTATGACATTTGTGAGATTAGTCAAACCCGTGATGATATTCCACGTGCGTGCTACGTGTTTTTGGATATTTGGAGATTTGTCCTCTTGGTGTAGCTGCAGAAGTGATTATACTGGGATAAAAGACTTGGAGGATCACATCCCTTTGATATTTAGGTCTGACATTAGTCAGGTTATTAAGGCTTCAAAGGTTACACGGGGTTCCACTTCGTCATTGTGGGGTTTTTTTACATCACATTTTGAGCCCTAAAATTTTTCCTCATGGACTTTTAGGCTCTTTGTTGATCTATCCCTGTGCTTTCTTCCATTTATTTTGATTTTTCTAGCATTGTGTGCTCTCCTCTTTGATTGCATTAATGAAAACAGGCCAGTCAAGAGTAGTAGCTGTTTGGAGAGGCGCGATAATTGGATGAAGTAAGAATACAAGAGCGCAGGCAACTTGTTTTTTCTTCTTCTTCTTCTTTCTTTTGTGTGCTGATTTCACTTGGAGTACAGTAAGATTCGTATTGTTCATCACTCAGCAGTGTGAGGTCAAGATAGTAATTATTCAGACGAGTACAAAACGTCTGCTTGATTGAAGACTGCGGGGATTGTTTGTTGATTGTTTGAATGCGAGCGCTCATTGTTGGCCTCTCTGTTGGTTTGAAGCGAAACCCGACAACAATCCACGTACTCCTCGTCATCCTCTCCCTGCCTTATCCGAAGCATTAAAATAAATTGTTACCCTTTTTTCTTTCTTCTTCTGTTGCTGTCCTTTTCTTACAGCTGTCTACTTAACGACTGTCCACTTGACTGTGCAGGATTAGACCACACGGAAAGGCCTGCAAGATGGATTACACAGTATTTCATCAAACACTGAATGTGACCCTGTATCATATACCTTTTTTCATATTAAAGTTCAAATTACATCCGGTTAATTTGTGGATGAAGCATAATAAATGGAACCTTGAAACCATGAAGCATGGAGGCTGGGACCAGGAGACATCACTGTATTTAATTTGGGGAGCCAGTGGCCTGTCTGCAAAATGAATTAGGGCTTTAAGTCAGCAGCATGTGTGCAATCGTATTCCCCTGATTCATTATCAGTCAGTAAACTATTTAAAAAATGGTCATGTGATTAGATTTTCTGATCATCTCAAGTTATTACAACGGGAAATTCTCTATAAACTGCAGCAATAATGAAACACACAGGGATTTGTTACCAGCCCTGCACACAGAAAGGCTATTTGGTAAATTAAGCATTCCAAACCTGCGATCCTGAAAGTCCTTGTGTTTGGAAAAGTCTTTTGCAGTTTTCCGACACGGAATTTGTTAACATAATTAAAAGTGTTTGTAAATTAGGCCCAGCTGGTTGACCATGAGGCTTTTAATTTATGAGGACTTGTCAGACGTTAAATAACACTGTGGGTTATTGCATTATGTTTGAGACATTTGATGATTATTCCAGCCGTGGAATTACTCACCCGAGAAACACCACTGGAGAGTGACAACTACTTTGTCAAGCGGGTTCCCCTCCCCCTCCCGTTCATGCTTGTCTCTTTGCGTTGCGGGGCTTGGCGCGTATAGTAAATGGCAGAGCGACTTGAAGGCAGCGAGGAGAAAGAAGGATGGTACAGTAAATGTTAGATTCATGATGGGGCCGGCACTGTTACTGTCAGATAAGCAGGGAGCTGAAATTGTGGCGCGCTAGCAATCCAATGGGAATCTTCTGTAAGGTGGGGGGAAAAACAGGAAGTAGGAAAAATCTACAGAGCTTTTTTTTAAAAATGGTTCATAAAAAAGGGTATTTAATGACTTTTTATACCCCTTTGCCCTTGGCAGTTTCCTCAAGAGGAACAAAATGGCAAAGAACAGGCAACGTGAAAACATGTGATCACTTTGTGCCTGTGCAGCGATTGTTAAGCGCTTGTGCTGGTACAAGTCTGCACGAGTGTGAATTCTCCAAAGCGCCTAGCAGATGCCCAATTCTTGAGTGGTGGCAGTAAACATCGGCAGCATTATCAAAGGCTTCAGCTTGCCCTGCTCTCCATCAAGTCTCCTCTCAGCTAATGCCTGCATCTGTAATGTCCCAGAGGCTGCCTTATCTCCCCCGGCCACTTGGATTCGTTGCCAACCTCCGGTTCATGGCAAAGCTCTGATCTGAAGACAAGCTAGTAGCGTGCCAAGGTGGGCAGCAGAAAAAAGTGACCTCCCGCCACCAGCACTCATCTCTCCCACTCTCACCATGGACTCCCAATTGCTCCTGAGCACATTGTAACTGTGGGAACTAACAGACTCCACTAGATTACCCTTTGCTTTCCTTTATGTTGACTCGCAATGTAAAATGTTGTAGCGACTATGTTAAGGTTGGAGCCTGTCGCCATACCTGAAACACAGAACAGAGCTTAAACACATGAAAACAAACAGATTTTCTATGGCATATTAATACTTGTACTTTATTCACTTGTCAGTTGACTGTAAAGTTCTTTGGGTTTTCAGGGTATCCGCGGGTCCTTAAAAAGCCTTAAAAGGTCGTAAATTTGCATTTCCAAAATTAAGGCCTTAAATATAATTAAAAATGATAAATAATCCTTAAATTCAGTGTCCAAAGGTCTTAAATTTCTAGGGCCCTATGATTTCTGGGTTACGAAGATCTGAAACTCAGCAGTACACCAGACCGCAAGGGTCTAGAAGGGTCTAGGTCACTTAAGGCTGTTATTATCTCGTTAATTCAGTAAAAAGGAGCTTTTTAAAATTATTTTCAGGTGAATGCAATACACTTCTATAAGATATAATGCAGATCAATTATCCTGATGTTTGCTATTTTTTTTGCACTTTCACTTCCAATAAAGGTTTAGTCAGAACTATTTGTAAGGTGGTCACATCCCCTTTCTCATTCCGTGAATGTAAGGTCTTAAATTTGATCAAAGCAGCCTTAAAACAGGTCTTAAAAAGCCTTAAATTTGGCTTCCTTAAACCTGCAGATACCCTGGTTTTACAAAACTACTAGAAGGGAGAAGTTGATCAAACAAACATTTTCTTTCCTCACAGGAGATGTAGGTTTAGATTTGGTTAAGTCAGTGTCTCACTGGACTGTTGAAAAACTGAAAATTGCAAGGTCATTTTTACAAAATGTCATAAAACATTTGTGAGGGTTTTCAGTTTCCTCCACAGAAGCTCAGGGCCTCTCTCTTGTTTCACTGGAATTTTAAATGTTTGAAATATTTGCACATAGGCAAAGTTTCTCTTAAAATAGCGCTAAGAGCCCAGCTGTCTCAAACTCTTTTCAATTTGGTTTCCGTAAGTAGGAATGTGCAAGACAACTTTGAGAATGATTGGTGACAAAATCGTGGATAAAATGAGGGTAACAACTGCATAAAGAGGACGCTTTGTGACTAAATTGCAACAAGAAAATTTGTAGCAGTTGCATGACTGTCACACTTGTTTTGCACAATGTACCGTATATGAAAGTCGCCTTATATGTGGGAGTCTGGGGTTCAAACTCCGACCTGGCTGTGGGTCATGGTATCCTGGGTAAGACACTGAACCTCCAGCTGCCTCCTGAGCAACAGCAAAAATGGCTGCCCTCTGCTCCTCGGGGATAAGTCAAGGGAACACATTGTACATATGTGGCCACAAACCCCCTTTCCCTTTTGACATGGCTTTGAAGGACATGAGATTTACCTAGATGATGTCCTAATGTTCTCATGTTCATCTAACCATCTACAACTCTGGGTAAATTTAAAGGGACTTGGTGCAGCTTTCATAAACGAACCTCTTGAGCTCCGAATAGCTGCAGCCTTGAGCGGGAGCGCGCACAAACTTCTCACTATTTCATAATAAAGGTTCAACCAAAGGCAAGCGGAGACATGATTCCATAAATAAACACACATTTTATTAATACAAAAGAAAATATGGTAAAACAATGCCTCGCGCCACACACACACAATGGGACTGACCGCAGAGTGGAGCTAACATGGCTAATCTCGCTAGCTGCTATGTTCCTGCTCCGGTGCCGTCTCTCTTCTCCGCTGTATGGAGTTCTATTGTGTAGCCCCGGTTGCACACAACTCAGGCAGAACTAGACGGCCCAGTCCAAGTGAAAGCTGTAATTAGTCGGTGTTCTCAACGGTTCTCCCCAAAAGGCTGCGATCTCTAACAGCAGGATTAGACAAATAAAGTCAGCCATAGGCAGCAACACAACACAACAGTGCAATGCTGCCACCTACTGGATATACATTTCTTATTACTTTTTTTAGCCCTCCAGAGTGCGCAAACAGTGTCAGTTGACGTCACATCCGTAGGACAGCGCGGGAAATTTGTTCCCGAATTGCAGAACATTTTACAGCTCACAGCCTGTTCAAGGTAATGGAATGATACATTGGTGGCCTCATTCTTTTTGATTTAAAATGCTTCATCACTTAAAGCGGCTCTCTGGAGCATTTTTCTATGTATCAAAGTTTTCTAAATGTTTTAAATGATATTTCAGGTCTAAACTATGATCTATGGGTTGAGTTCCACAACATCTGTCATTCTGATGAAGACCCTCCTTCCTCCTAGAGACCCCTTTCCATTATTTCTTGCCGCCGACATTTTTTAGCCAATGAAATTCAAATTTCTGCATTCTCTCAACATGCACGCGCATCGACCAAACCTGTACCAGTAGGGGGCGCTGTCGTACAGGACGCTCCGTGTGTTTCTCTGTTTGCATATCAGCCTCACGGCTCATTTCTACTAAAAACCTACCCCTTCTCCAGCTAAAGATGGATTTATTTTTATTTTTAAACCTTTCACCTCACAGAATGGCAAGGCTTGACAGGATTAGGCGTTTATTTTGGTCAGAAAGTTCATCCAGGGCCGAGTCAAGTTCAGCTTCAGAGTCCAGCAGCAGCTCTCTGCTAACAGAGCTAATATCAGAAGCAGCAGGGACAGAGAGGGCTCTTCAGACCCTCGTAGTATTGTTGGAATAAGAGTTGTGAACTGTGAGTGATTAAACCCTACACATTGAGCTGTACAGTTCATGCCCGCAACGTATATGCGCCGTGTGAACGCGCGCACACGCGACCGGACGCGCGTGTCGAGATGTTTTGAGGAGGAGCCTTTGGACGCTAGATTCAAAAACTGCTCTCTTGCTGAAATAATCCAGAGTGCTGCTTTAAAACTGACCAAGCATGATTATTTTTATTTAAAATATTCCCTCTTGTCCCTTTAAAGATCATGTTTTGAGCATTTTAAAAATTTGCAACAAAAACATACAATTTCCTTCAGTTTCAAGGTCAAATCAAAACATTTTTAGTTTGTATGTAATTTGGAAACTATTTTCTGTACCTACAGCATTAAAATAGGGGTGAAGGCATTATCAATAATGTAACCCATGTAACAGTAAAGCCTCAGTAATTATAGAAAATATGACTTCTTCACTGATCTCACAGTGGCTGAGCCAGGAGGTTCCTCTGAGACGGGACCAAAGGTCAACTAAGCTGCTCGACACACAGCCTTTGTTTTCTTTTCTTCCACAAGTGTGTCGAAAAAGATGGTTTCACACAGAACATTATGTACTTCAGAGTTTCTCTCAGTGAAATGATAATACACCGTCATTAACTAAACAGATAAAAGGCCACTGAGAGTCAGAGTCAATGTTAAAAATCCTTGACTTTGAAGTGGCCTTTTCAAATATTACATCAATGAGCAATTATTGACTCGCAGATGAAGTTAATGTCACTAAACATGCAGTCTGGTGGTCCTTTGATAGCTATAGGGTTCCATTATTTATTCATCTACTTGGATGAATGTAGTCATCGGTGGCGCTTCAGGGGTGTGTTGGAGAATAGATTTCCTCTAATGAGATCAAGGATTTAGACATTTAAAAGAAGTATGAATCCATCACTGATATTAAAGAAAAATGACCAACTTTGATGGATTAACTGTTATAAGGACATGATTTAAGGGAAAATAAGCTTTACTTCTAATTGGTAGTTACAGTTGAGTATAAGGACTAGAGTTATGAAAAGGAATAAAATTAATGTGCCCAAATGAATGTTTTAAAAAGAATCAATCCTTTATTGTTATTATCCTTTATATTATACTCAAGTGAGTACCAGGCGTTGATGCTTGGTGCAGACACCATCTATATTGTTATGTGTCTGGGGTTTTTATGAAAAGGGAAACTCAACGCAAGCTCCTCAGCTCAGGCTGCAGCTTGTCTGTGTGTAAAGATGATCGATACAGCTGTAGACTGGAGACGTGACACCGGTCTGCAAAGGAGCGTAGCAGCAAAAGGAACTGGTATTATTTTGGCACTCTTGCACACTCCTTAGCATCCCCAATTATGACTGGACACAAGAAAGTAACATAAAAAGTAGGGATGTACCGATACCACTTTTTTCAAAACCGATCCGATACCGATACTTAAATCTGAGTACTCACCGGTACCAAGTACCGATACCGATACTTCTACCACACAAAAAAATGCAACAAATTGGAATACAGGTTTTATTTTTTCTTCTCTGCTTTTTACAACAAATAACTGAGTTAGATTTTAAAAAATGTATTAAAAAAATTATCACAAAACTAAAATATAAGGTGAAAAATAACCATTTCCTGTGATTTCACAGTGAAATTATTGCAGTTTTCCACATTTTAACCAAATAAAATGAACTATTTGGCACCATCTACAGCTCTCAACACACACTTTAGCTCAATAGCTCCCCCTAGTGTTCAATATAGGAAACTACAACAGAAATCACAAGTCACAGACAGTGAAGCCACTGGTATCGGTTCCTGGTATCAGGTAACTTTAACCAATATCGGCATCGGCCCGATACCAGTATCGGTATCGGTGCATCCCTAATAAAAAGCACCCCCTAGTTACTGGCTGTAATACAAGATTTAAACCTCACCCCTCCATGCAAACGAATGGAACTATTTCCTGACTAAAATAGATTGCAGCTCAGATTATTTATTTTAAAGGTCCCATACCATGCACAATCCACTTTCTAAGTCATATCAGACCCAAAAATGATCAAATATTTTCACTGTTTTCACTTCCTGATTCTCATTTTTGGGAAATGTGTTTTGAGCTAATGCTAAAACAGGTGGTTTCTAAATCTTTCCCCTGCTGACGTCAAGAAGGGAAAAGACCACTCCTCTGTAGAGGACAGAGCCAATCACGAGCACCTTTGTCTACCTGAGCCCACCCCCACGCTTTAAAAACCACAGGAGCGCTCATCCTCACAAACGTTAGCAAACAGTCATGGTGACGCTACGAGCAAAGCACGGCAGATGCTTCGTAGATGGTTGATCAACGAGCACAAAAGTCCTTCATCTGAGACCCTGAAGACCCACTGATGTCTCACGAACACACATGGAGAAGAGAGGTGGACAGGGCTCGACCCCCCAGCTGCTCCACCCATGTGAAACCGAGGTTTTGCTTTAGGAGGTTGAATGAGGCGACATTTGTATTGATTAAAATATTCTGTTTTATAATGCATTGATTTGTAAATTGATTCCTAATAAACACCACGATTTGGCTGAGCAGGCGGGACTTTCAGCACCACACCCCAACTCTGATCTAAAAAATACGACACGGCAAGTCCTGTAAACAGGACATTATGGCTTCACTTTTAAACTAAGGTAGACACCATGTTGGCCATTTTCTAATCTGCTGTTGGTTTGAATTAGCAGAACGTGCTTGCAAAAGTTCAAATCAAAGGCAACAGAAGGAGGCTGGAGAGAAATGTGACTAGTCCAAAAGCATCAGTCAGCGCAACATGAGCGCACGAGGAAGGCACAGTTGCTTCAGAATCTGGGACAGAACATCAGCTGAGCAGAAGACTTTTCTTACAGATGAGCTACAGGAAAGCGGTGCATTTAATTATTTATTTTTGCTCTGTAACCACAGCTGTTTGAGTTTACAGGCCGTTTATCCAAGCAATATGAATCATACTGGTTGAATTCTGCTGCTTTATCTGAGTAGATTGACAAACTCAGAATGAAAAACTCTGAACCTAAAATCAATGTCGATGGGTAGCACAACCAAAATATTCTCAGCGATGAACATTCCCACCCAAAACAGCTGCAAACCCTTCAAAATTATTGATTTTTTTCCCAGCAGATATATAAATATATTTTTCAAACTTTGCCTGCCTAATGACCTTTCTATCAGCCTGTAAGAAAAAAAAAAAAAATCACATTTGGCAGAAATACGATTTTGAAGGCTAATTGAGTTTTTTCACCGTTTGGTTGTGTGTGCCAGTGTGAGGACAGAAAAACATTCCGATCTGAAATGAAAGTTATCAGTAAGTCAAGGTGATTGTAATGTCTCTACCACGTTGACAAGTAGGTGATTGTTGTCACTTTTCAATGTGGTAATTTTTTATTCAAACATTATAAAACCTAACAGTTGGTGGAGTGGGGCATGTGACGGATCTGTTAACTTTTCTTGAATACAGGGATCATGTCCTTTCATGGAGGGTTTGTTTTCTGAGTGCTCTTGTTTTGAAGTAGAAAAAGAACTCAAAATGTTGCAGTAAAAAAGGACAAACAATTATACTATTGAGCATTTATCAGTTATGTTGTACTAGTGAATAATGATATGGATAGAACTCATAAGCAATGGGGTTAGAAGTTAAAGGGACCATTTTTCTAACACACTCATTGAATATTCCATTGCAGTTTGCTGGGGATTAGCATGTGGAGGCTAACTATTAGCATCTTCTGGCTAATGACTTGGGGGCCAGAAAGGGGATTCTTTAATATACGTAAGCATATGAGTTAAAGCTGCAGTCTAGAATAGTTGAGCAAAAGAGAATTTTTAAATCCAACATCCCAAAACATCCCTTCTCCCCCCGTCCCGCTCCCTCTAACCCCTCCTCTACAATTGTACATCACTCCGATCTCTAATGCTTTTTCGGCAAGTTTATTAGCCAGACTTTTTTTTTTCTTTTCTGAAGTTGATGTAGCCCTCGGTAGCCAGAGCATGGCTAACTTTTTAGCAGAACTTTGCTCCGACTTCTCCATGACCGGCCACTCTCTTCCAATGTAGCGAACGTAAACAGGAAGACACGGAGCGCCAGGTGTACAGGACGCCACCTTTACAGGTTTGCGTGATGCGCATGACAGCTGACAATACAAAAACTTGAATTCTATTGGGTCAAAAAAATTTGGCGGTCAGTGTGAAATCATAGGAAGGGAAGGAGGGACTTAAAAAGAATGTTGTATCGTTTGAAACATTTATAAAACTTTGATAAATGAATACTCCGAACTGCAATTTTAAGACCAAGAAATAAACGTTCCCATAAGTCTTTGTTTCACTTTTGAAGGAACAATTTCACAGCGTTGTTCAACTGAGCTTTTATTTTTGAAACTGCCTGCTAGCTACTACAAAGCTAATGCTAGCTTGTACGGGGGAAAAAAATCTGATTTAGTGTTAGCTGTTTTATTTTATTTGACATCATTCTATGTAAAAGTAACTGCTAATAATAGCTTTATTAGCATATACTGATAAATGTGTATAACATATAACTATTATTTTTGCACTGTTGAGTGTAAGTTATTTTGTTGAGCTTCCTCTCATGCAACACCTTTGGAAAAATCAAACTGAAGCACTTTATAAGTGGGTTTTCCAGCACTTTACAGTAGTTTTGATTTAGACCTGAATGAATGGTACATGTACTCCAAACTAGATGCACTGATTCAGGTTTTGGGGACAAATACAGATTTAAAATGTTTCCACGGCTCTGACCTGCCTATATAGATTTTGATTGATGGTTTGGGAAAAATACAATAAAAATACTTTATTATTATTTTTCTGAATAACAAAATCTGTTGTCATTAGACATAATGAGTGCTTAGTGGTGAGTTTGTCAGATTTAGTTTTTATTATTGCTGTTTGGCCACAGTGCACTCAAAGTGTGTTTTTTGACTGATCACCGATTGAGCCGATCGTGCTGAAAATGGTCTGATTCCAATTACCTGAGCTGAGTCTCTACTACAAATAATCATTTCACCTCTAATAAAAATAAATATTTTTGTGCTGCAGCCAATTTCAATTACAGTTTCAAGCACTTTATTTAAAATTCAAGCATTTTCAAAACATTGAAAGAGCCGGTAAGGGTCCTGCTGACATTATTGCTACTCAGGTTAATGGTTTATTATAATACTAATATGATTGTAGATATTCATAATTTTAGTATACATAAAACTAGTTATTTCCTATTTTACAGTATTATGATCTTGGATTTTTAATTATGCCTTTTAAACCTTAAATTTAAAAAAAATATTATATTTTCAGTTCCAGTTGATTCAAATTAACACTTTTTTTTGGGCCTACACTTCATACAAATATACTTGAACAAGTGTGAAACTACACTTCATCAGTCTGAAAGTGACCTGCTTGATGTAGCAGAAATTCATCAAAGTCAGCAAACACAAAAGGACACAGACTGTTTTTAAACTGCCAAGAAACTGTTCAATGAGCCATACACAAACGGGGCTTTTTTCACTCATTTTTCAAGCTACTGTAATGTTTATAAAAGCTTCAGCATATTTTAACAAATGGTCAAAGACATTAAGGAGTAAATGGAGACGGAAAACCCAAACGGATTGTGTTTGATTTGCTATTAACCTTATTGTTTAGCCGTGTTTCAACGCGACAAACTTCCCTCGTTAAGCAGAGAGCGGCGTTTAACTGCAAATCTCTTAAGTCTGCGTGGAAAAATAAACACAACTGGAAGTAAAAGACGAACGCTGCTGCCAGGCAAATGGTGTAGAAAAGATATACAGCGCAGCAAAGAAACACCTAGTGTGACATAAGCGTAATAAACAACTTGAGTTTTGTGAATACATGGCCATTAAGTACACAATCCGGGCCTTGAATGTGACTCTAAGTAGCTCCCCTGACACTAGTCTTTCTAATGGCGTGTGCTTTGTGAATTCTGCTCCCTTAAAACAAAGATGTCAGCTCCACACTACATAAATGTTTGCTGATCCTTTGTGTGTGCACGCTCATACAGCCTTACCTGTGTGTGGCTGCGTTCAGAGCGCTGCTTTTAATCAGCGTTATGGATAGTTTTAATTTGGCAATGTTTAATATTCCTGTCCCCATTATACCACGGCAGTGTTTAAGCAGCAGTATTGAATTTTTAGAATGAGTCATTGCAACTGCACCATGCACCAGTAGCACAGATAATTCAAGTTGAAAAACAACACACACACACACACACACACACACACACACACACACACACACACACACACACACTTCTGCCCAGTGAGGATGAATTAACTGCTGCAGAAAAGCATTTAAGCATCACATGAACAACTGTGATTACTTCTACCCCAAATGCTGAGAAAAAAGACTTGTAATGGTTTATGTGCGGTTTTAACACTGCCTTTAGAAGTGAGATGAAATTACACTCCTGTTAAGGATGGACCCATTAACATAATGCAATAATGGACCTGCACAACACCCTAAAGCAACAGGAAATGAGAGATATTTGCCTCAGTTATAATTTGAGCTCAAACAGTAATAGAAGCTGTATGCTACAGCACACATACTGTCATAGTAAAAAGGAAGTACTACTCCTGAGTTTGAGGGTTTATGAGTCAGGAGAACCTAAAAATCATCAAAGTGGAGAAAACACAACAGATTCCATCATGTTATGAGTTATTTAATAAAAACAAAATCATTTTCTGTCAGATTTATCAGCCTCACGTGGTTCTGGAGGAATTCTGGTCTAATAATGTTGCTGCAGTTCATTGTGATTTGCAGATATTCAGTTCTCTTAAGGTCCCACAGCAGCATTTTATTTCAAGTAGTGATCGCTGCAGAACCACACAGGTGGAGCTGCACCAGGTCCCGCCCCGCCCAGGTTAGGTGGAGTTGGTTAGGGTTAGGGCATTGCTGCACCTGGTGCAGCTCCACCTTTCTGGTTCTGCAGCAAGCACAATCTCTTTTATTTAGGTTCAGGCCTGGACTTTGACTAAACCACTGCAGTACCGAGATTATTTCTTGTTCAGACATTCTGTTGTAGATGTGCTGCCATTTTTGGGATCATTGTTCTATTTTGTTTGGTCCAGATTTCAGCTGCGGGACAGATGGACTCACATTTGATTTCAGAGTATAAACAGAGGAGTTCATGTTTGACTTGATTACTGCGAGGTATCACCAGCCCTTCACCACCGTGCTGACAGCTGCTCTTTGTGCCGATTAGCTGTTTGGTTGGTTTGGTTTGGTTTGGTTTGGTTTGGTTAAGCATCTCCGCTTTGGTCTCAAATGTCCAACATACATTGTTCCAGAAGTAGTCAGGTGAAACTTTACAAACCTACAGTTTCTATTTTTTCCAGACAGGTCTTCTCCTGCAGCTCTTCCAAATAAGCCATATTTGTTCCAACATTTTCTAATTGTCGTTCCATGAACTTCAACCTTTAACCTGCTAACTGAGGCCTGTAGAGTCTGAGATTCTTGTGTTTTTTTCTAGTTATTGGTACATTGACCTTGGGATACATTTTCTAGCACATCCACTCCTGAGAAGATTGGCAGCTGTCCTAAATGTTTTCATTTCCACTCTAATAATTCTCTCTGTAGAATGATGGTCTATAAATTGTTCTGAATTGACCTTTAACCCTTCCCAGATGGATGGGAAGCAGCAGCTGCTTATCTAAGGTCACTGTTGATGTAATTCCTCCTTGGCTTTAGGTTAAAGGGTTACTATGCAGTTTTGCTCGTTTTTGTCACTCCCTAGTGTCCGTTTTAAATCACTGTTGTATCAATGTTAGCATCGTCTCTGCTCATAAACACCTAAATCTAACTGTTGAAATGTCTCCTCAGCCTTCATTGCTTTCTACTGGAGCGGTTATTTACTCCTTCAAAGAAATCAGCTGTGTTCAAGCAGGGAGAGATTGAAAAAAATCAGGAATCATGAGCTAAAACCACTCTGGTGCTAGCATAACAGCTAGCCACATTGGGTTAGCCTAACCCTCGTGAGATACGTGGCTTTGTGAGACTTCCGGGGCACCGGACCGGAGAATGAGATGTTGCAATCGTGGTATTCTGGATTCAAGCAGCAGATGGGGCTGAGTGACTTTTCATTAACCCTGTAAAGGGTCATATTAGCACATAGTGGCTCAAGGAAAAGATTTAAAATAATGAAAAAGTTGCAAACTTTAACACACGCATGTATGCTCCAGACCAGAAAACCCCTTGCTTTGATCGAGGTGGTCACACTTGATTCAGATGCATCTTAAAAATGTTTGATTTGAAAGATTTTATAGGATGATAAAAACAAAAAGAGGCAGACTTTTTTCATCATGACTAAACATCTGAATGGTAATTTTCTCTGCACAAAGCCAGTGTTTTAGACTCAGTGTCAGTCACTTCTTTGATGATGCTATATTTTCCTCAGCAGGTTGGTTAAATCAGCCTAATTTGTGGTACAATGATTCATAAAAGGGAAGAGTAAAATTAGAGTTTTGGATGTCAATTTTTTTTTTTTTTTTTTTTTAGTATGTACTTTTTGGGATTATTTCCAGAGCCTGATGTCAGGTCAGCCATGTTTCTTCTGCAGTGTTTGACTCAGTTTGGCTGCACTGCATGTTGAATTACCATTAATATGGAACTGTGTGGTGATGTATCAAGCTTCAATACATTTTTATAAGCTTAAATAAAATATTGAAGATGATACTGTGTATTTACCCTAATGACTGAAACCTCTTCAGATACTTGATAATCAGAGCTCAAGTTTTCCTTCTTAGTCTCTTTAAAGAAACAAAAAACAACACTAAAATGTTGGGGCTAGGTGTTGTCCACCTGATATGTCCATGCAACCTAATTTGATATCAAGATCTGAAAACAGAGTTTCTGTACATTTATGAAGGTTTACGTTACATCAATCAGTATTTCAGTTTTCCCAAACTGGACCTCAATATAAATACTCTGAGTAACTATCCTTTTTGACACTATTTGCAGAAGGTAGGGCCCAAACTATCATTTTTAAAAAATGATAAACATGTGTTATACAAAAAAAAAACATACCTAAATTTGATTTTAAAAAGTTATATCAATGAATATGTATTGCAAGATAGGTGGAAGTGGATTTGATGAAATAAAACATGATGCAGAGAAATAAAGTGACTGAAAATCCATCAGCAAATGTCTTTAAAGTAGATCAAACAACAGCATGAACATGTGGTTGTGTAGGTCTGTTTTTATAATCCATCATTTTCTCCTGTGATCTGCTTTCTATGCTCCTGTTCTGGATTAAAAATTAGCACCACTTTCCTTTTTTTCCCAATAAAACAGCTTTTATGCATCATAAAATAGAAGATGTGGACAGACCTCTAAAATTTTAAACAACTTTGTATAAAAACACATCTTTCTGGTACAATTCTGTCTAATGGATGTTTTCACGTTGTACATCTCTGAAGAGGGAGCTGAGCCAGAAGGCAAGGCTCTGGATTTACTGGTTGATCTACAGTTCAATCCTCACCTATGGTCATGAGTTGTGGGTAAAACAACAAGAGTTTCCTTGACATGGTAGCTGGGCTCAGCCTTAGAGGTGGGGTGAAGAGCTCTGGCATCTGGGAGGGACTCAGAATGAAACCACTGCTCCTCCAGAGAGGAGCCAGCTGAGGTTGTTTGGGCATCTTGTGAGAATGCCTGCTGTGCGCCTCTCTGGGGAGGTGTTTTGAGCATGTCCTGCTGGCAGGAGGCCCCTGGGTTGACCCAAGACACACTGGATGAAGTACATCTCCAGGCTGGCCCACCTTCTGGTCCCACCGGAGGAACAGATGGAGGTTGCTGGGGAGAGGATGGTCTGGGACCCCCTACTCGAGATGCTTCTCATTAAACCGCAGAAAAAAGCAAAACAAGTTGAAACAAAACTTACATCCTCCTATATTCCAAATATCATGAGCCATATGTAAAGTCTGCTAAGACAGCACTACAGTCAATTACTTTTAGCTAGTTTTTCATGAGCTGGAAAGTTAAGAGGATCTTCTTGGTGCCTGAAGATGTTATTTGACAGCACATGTGACCGTGTATTGACATGAGATGGAAGCAAACATGACTATAAAGGGGGGGGGAAACAGCTACAGGGTGAACGCTTTGACATGTTTGGGCAGCTGATCTGAGAACAGATGGAGACAACATTACAGGGTTGTAGTCCTTCATCAGAAAACCTGCCAGCTGATGCCTCCCTACCTGTTATGTACATTGATAGCTGGCACATAATGTTCCTCGGTGCACGTCACCTTTGAAAAATTAACGCATTCCTCTCGTCTGCCTGCTCACCGTCATTTAATTAGCAGAGATGCAGCAGCCTAACCCATTACTCTCTCATGCCTTCATCCAACGTGGCCATTATTGGCAACAATGGCAAAATATTGTGCACAAATTATGAGGCGAATATATCTGAGCAGGCACACGAAAAACAATTATTATACAACATCCGTCACTGATATTTGAGGGTAGCTCTATACGTGTCTACATGCACTAGGAACATTTTATTATCACATTATGCAGGGGAGCATGTTTTATTCTGTCATTTTCTTAAAAGGGAATTTGCAACTAAAATTCACACGTCTCCCGGCCCCTTTATTAGAATATAATGAGTCTGGATAAATCTCTTAAAACATTCAGGTAGCGGGGTTTTATTCCAGTTTCATGTTCGGTCGGTGAAAGCCTGTGAAAGGAGATCAGATGCAGACATTCCTCTGTTTTCTCCCATAATCTAAACTGATTCTGTAAAAGGCTAATAGATGGCATCCAATTTGCATATAAATTATTGGGGAGTCTCGAGTGATCTATGACTCTCAGTCAGTTTTAGTTGTGATGGAGCAGCAGGGGAGGAGCAGGAGAAATGGGGAGTTTGGAAATATAAGTGATGGAGTCATACAGGAAGAGGACATCAAAAAACAGAACCCGATTCGGCATTTTTGATCATGTTTTAGAGTTTATTGTTCACGTGGAGAGAAAACCTCACATTAGCATTGCTTTTTCGGGGCTTAGCTCTTTAACACTTACGATACCCCTTCAGAGTGCATGGAGACCCCACAGCAACATAAAAAAATCAACAAGAACATTAGCTGTGTCATAATCTGAGGTTTTGTGAGGATCCTGGAGCAACACAACAGTCTGATGGAAACAAGAGGTAAGTAAAATACTGTTTTTATTGTACGGTTTTGGTGGTGTGGAGGCGGATCCGGGAGGATCTGTGGGATCCTGGTACAGGACACTTCTCTGAGAGGAGAGAGGAGAGTGAGTAACTGGAGATGAGGATAATACGTGCTGAGATGAGTTTTGAGTGGAGGTCTTACTAGTAGGATGAAGATGGGGTCTTGGGGAGGTTTTGTCTGTCCTGGGTGAGGATGGTTGGAGCGGTGGTGAGGAAGGGAGTGGAGGCAGCTGGCTGGCAGGGGGACAGGCAGACCAGGCGGACATGAGATTGAGGAGGACTCCGGAGGATCTTGAGGTGGACGACGCCGGGTAGATGGACTGGTGGAACAAGAATAGAGAATTATAAAAGTCAAAGACGAGATATTAAGTGGAAGACCTGTGTTTACCACTGGTGAGGTGGAAAAGACTGGCGTCGTCCCTCTGTGGATCTGCTCCTTATGAAGGTCCTCCTCTGATGAAGCTGATGAGCTGCAGCTGGGAGCTGCAGCTGGAGAGGATCTGCCTGCCACGCCCTGAGGGAAAAAACACAGACTGCCTGCAGGCACCCAGGATATGACAAGCTGTACTGGCTGGATCTCAAGGTGGTCTTTAAGGTCACAGTCAGCCATTTTTTGGTGATGCAGCATAAAACACGGATGCTCGATATTGGCTTTTTCACTGATATTGTCTAACTCTTAATTTCCGATACCGATATAAACCGATACCGATATAAGCGGGGTAGCCCTCATTAAAAAAGAGACAAACACAGTATTTAATGCAAGGTGTGCCAAATAAATAAAACAATATCTCTAAAACTATACATCAGATTTGTTATATTTTGACATTTTGGGAGAGAGGAGAAGAATCCGAACACTTCGATGTATAATATGTGCATGGTGTGTAAAGGTCATGTGTGTCATCATTACAAAAACCGATACCGATATTTACCGATATTGCCAATATCGGCCGATATTATCGAAAAACCGATACCCATCCCTACTAACAATGCAAGGTGGGGGTTTGTTATTGTTCTGGCAACATTCTGAGGTGCCGAGTGATTTTCATGTGTTTGAACCATAATGGCTTGGTCTTCAAAAACTTGAAGCAAGACTAGACACGCCCACTGTTTTATGAAGTTTAGTGAAGATGCAGAAGAGCATCATAAAATAGCACGAAAAACCTGCTAAATCTGGCAAGTACTAAAGGAATAGTAAAGTCATGATTGCCTTCATACTGAAGTTGATTTTCTAAAATTTGTCACAAACTAGCTCTTTTCTAAAATGTGGCGAGAATTGTGAGGTCATCTTCCACTATGAGTAAGTTCTGAGATTTAGTTTATTTCGGGCTGACCAAACGTCCTCTTTTCCCCGGACATGTCCACTTTTCATGTTTTGTCCGGAGCATCCGGGGTTTTTTAGAGATCAATGAAAATGTCCGGTTTTATCGTTTTTCACTAGAAATAAGCATGTACTTAAAGTAACTGGTGCAAATAAAGCAGTCCGTGTTGCGTGTGACGTCCCTCTCACAGACACAACAAACAGCGGTTCATGGTGTTTCTTTAACTTTGACACTACCTTAAAGGATTTTTGTATTTTCTGTCAGGTGGTGTTAGTGTAGTGGCTAAGATGCTAGTCTTTCAGCCTGAAAGTTGTAGGTTTGAGTCCAACTCCTGCTGTGTTGCTTAAATTAAATTGTTGTACTTGTTGATTTTTTAAAGCCTATTTGAAGATTGTTACTTATTCTTCAAAACCACACAAAGACTACATACTTTAAACAGGTTTAAGTCTTTTTTAATGAATCAGTATTAAAAAGTTTCATGTCTGAGCCAAGTGTATTCTTTTTCGAAAATCAAAATGTGGTCACCCTAGTTTATTTAAAGGCATATTATGCAGTTTTGGCTTGTTTTCAGCACCCCCTAGTGTCCGTTTTAAGTCACTGTTGTATCAACGTTAGCATTATCTTTGCTCAGAAACATCTAAATCTTTGTGTTGAAATGTCTCCTCAGTTGCTTTTTACTGGAGCGGTTCATCACTCATTCAAAGAAAACAGCTGTGTTCAAGCAGGGAGAGATGGAAAAAAATCAGGAATCATGAGCTAAAAACACTCTGGAGCTAGCATAACAGCTAGCCACATTGGGTTAGCCTAACCCTCATGAGATACGTGACTTTGTGAGATTTCAGAACACCAGACAGGAGACTCAGAAATTTCAAATGCAGTATTCTGAATACAAGCAGCAAATAGGGCTGAGTGACTTTTCATCAACTCTGTAAAGGGTCATATTAGCACACACTGGCTAATATTTTGTATTTAAAAATATGAAAAAGTTACATAGTGTGACTTAAAATCACATAACTTACAGACACTTCAGTCTACAAGTTTACACTGGAAATGATTAAAATTTGTTAGTTTTTTGAATATACAGTAAAATTGAGGTTACCATTACATTTACACATCTGCTAATTCTTCCCAGTCCCCGCTTCTATGCAGTCTGCCTAAATCACTCATTTAAATGGATTTTCTTTCATTGTAAATGTGGAGTCCTTAATGCAAACTGAAAATTTAGAGCTTCCATTTGATACAAGTGATCTGCTTTTTAAAATGTGAATCCCTAGAGTGCTGCGCCGTTTGGAAATGGAGAACAATTCTTCATTGTGAACCTGTTATATTCGATAAGGTTATTATCAGTGACAATACCAATCCAATTAGTCTTTTCCAAGTGCTGCCTGCTGTTTTGTCAGCGCTAATGAAAAACTATTTTCTAAGCAATACATGATTCAAATACTTGTTTTTAAAAGATATATATATATTTTTTTAAAAGGGTTTATTATTCTGCTCTTGTTTTCTCGCAGCTCATTTGTTGAACATGTCAGGGTTAGAGTCATGAAGGTGTAATGGAGGCAATCCTGTGTAAATGATGAGTAAGATTGCATGAATCATTTTCCCAATGTCTGCTAGACGCATTGTAATCAACTGCAAGGTTGTTTGCTGCAGAACTACAGGCATCAGGGTATGAAACTGGAAGCTCTTATGCAAATTTCATCTCTGCATCGAGGTCCACTCAATAACTGCTGTTTGATTATCTGTTTAGGAACACACTTCCCTCAAATATGAGCAACTCATGTTTATTTATGACGGATACATAATTTACCTCCCTTCATTCTTTTTCAATATGCGGTTTTATTATGAAACAGCTCTTAAAATATATATGTTAGTTATTGAAGCTTTTCTTTTTTAAATCATCACTGATGCTTGATGCATCTTCGGGTTGTCATCCATCAGAAAATGAGTTTAGTTGAAAAATATGCCTTCTAAACATGTATATCTGCAAGCTTAAGTCATTCAGTATTTGAGGATAAAATTCCGTTTTTCTTTATCTAGCTGCTTGCGGTACATTTTAGTCCTACTACTACTGCATATGCAGAGAATCCTAGATCTTCTTTTCCCTGCTACCAACTTCAGCTCATTCACAAGGACTCTAAAGCATTCCCATGCCAGCTGTGAGATATCCTCTCTCTAGTGAGTCATGGGTCTTCCCCAAGGTCTGTTTCCAATTTCTGAAACATCTCCCTTGGAAGGTAACCAGAAGGCGTACATACCAGATGCCCAAACACCCACACCTGTCTCGTTTTGATGTAGGAGAGCAGTGAGCAGCTCTTCACCCTTTCCCTATGCAGCCACTCTGTCAAAGTCCATTTCAGCCACGTCTACTCACGATCTCATTCTTTCCTAAGTTACCCAAAAGCTCATGAGTCTAGGTGAGGGTTGGAATGTTGATTAATTGGTAAATCGATGGCTTTGATTTTGACTCCCTCTTCACCGTGACAGATCAGGACAACTTCCACATCGCTGCAGATGCTTTCCCAATCTGCCGAGATATCCGAGACACTTCAACCCAAACTGATGATCCACCATCTTCCCGTCAAGGACTAAAACGAGTACTGTCTGTGAAAAAGAGCTATGAAGTTATGTGAGGAACTAAATATTTTTGACTTCTCACCTCCAGTATCTGGCAGGCTGACCAATCGATCTCTCTTCCATCCGTGGAATGCCTTATTCTGCCACTTTTATTAAGTTCAAGCCTCATGCTGTTAATGGAAACATTAAAAATAACATAAAAATAAAAGCTCCTTTGCAACATAAAAAAGTGATAAGTCCCTTTTAGACTAAAATAAGCTTATTACTGTTATGGATTCCTCCTGTATCGGCCTGGCCTCAACAGACCCATGACACTTTAGCAATATTCTCCTACCTTTGATCTGAAAATAGGTCACTATCTTCAAGAACTCAATATATCGACCAGCTGTGATCACCTCTAATCCAGTGTTTCAGCATATTCTGCGACCCTCCTGGAGTCATGAAATTTGACGGGTGACCGAATTTGGTGTAACACCTGTTTACGTCCAGATGAGTTGTCCCATCCTTCCGTGTTTTCCTGCTTCTCTGAACCAACTGGCATGCGCTGCTCTACCACAAGACCACAGGGGGAAAAGAAATCTAAATTATCTTGACGTAGCACAGAAAAACGTCCCTGTATGCCCCATACATTGGAAAAAAGTCCCAGTACTGAGAATCAGTTCTTACGTCTCACTTAAAGCTCTGACAGTCACGTTGCAGGCGCTGCAGCATTTGTGTGTCCGCGGTCGCATGAGCGCTTCTTCTCTTCATGTTTAGCCGTTTTAGTGGTGCAACTACAGCTGCACTTGTTAATTTATTAGTAGAACATTACAGAATTGTTTATGTCCCACAATCTACCGGCAATGCCTTCATGAATCGACGTATTGAGCACCCTGTCCTAAGATTACAAGGAGCTGATAAGTTATTGTCAAGTCCTTAGTGATGCTGTAAACTGTGAAGTGAAGGGTTACTGACTGAAAACAGGCTGGAACTCCAGGAATCTTACAGCTCACACAACAGTTTTAAAAAATGTATAATATCACTCATTTATACAGTTGTTTGTTTTCCCTCATTGTCCTACAAAAGAACCTAGAACATTATCCTTGCTTGTACCGCTTAGACCTTTCTCTATTTATTGTACATGTTAGGGTAGATCTCAAATAGCGGGGGGGGGGGGGGGGGG
>SSNR01000170.1:1159131-1268872 GCA_006937965.1 Callopanchax toddi | reverse complement strand
GGTGAGGTGTCGGGGGGCACAAGAGGCAGGAAGTACTGTTGAGAAGTACTGCATTAAAGTCAACCCTGTTTATCTGATATCTAAATATCCCTTAAATCCCTGGGCAGATTTTAAAGAAGCTCTCAGAAAGCACTCATTACATGTTCATCTTTAACTGATTAACATTTAGAGTCAACCCCATTTACAGTCTATGGCTATAACTTGGTCAAAATGTGCTCACATGTGCTGTTGTAGTAGTTGAGAGTCATTCACAGCAAATACTCAGAGTGACCAGATCATAAAAGGTGTTTTGATATTATGTGAGGTCACGCAAAATTTTAAGATTTGACCAAAACTGCTATAAAACATAATTTCTCAACGCAAAATGTTATTAGTTTAAATCCCTGGCAGTCTGAGACCATTCTTGGCTGAAAAAGAGTGGCTTGCCAACTCTGGGTCGGGAGGGAAGTCTAAGTACCTCGGGGTCTTGTTCTCAAGTGGTACATGGATTGGGGCAGTTCCTGCAGTGATGCGGACGCTGAACCGATCTGTCGTGGTGAAGAAGGAGCTGGGCCAGAAAGCAAGGCTCTCCATTTACCAATTGGTTTATGTCCTAATCCTCACCTGTGGTCCTGAGCTTTGACCAAAAGAACGAGATACAAGCGGCCAAAATGAGTTTCCTCCACAGGGTGGCCGGGCTCAGCCTTATGGAGAGACTCGAAGTCTCCTCCACATCGAGAGGAGCCAGTTTGAGGTGGTTCAGGCATGTCCTGCCGGTAGGAGACCCCCAGGTCGACCCAGGACACTTTGGAGAAAGTACATCTTTAATCTGGTCTGGGAACGCCTTGGGGTCCTGCCGGAGGAGCTGGTGGAGGTGGCCGGGTTTAGGTAGAAGACAAGACAAGGTCCGTGACATTAAAATTGGCAGGTGGTGTGAATTTCTTCAAGCACTGAGCGTCCTTTGATTTATTATATGGGATTTGTTTTTGAGGGAACTCAATTTTAGGGCTTTATTTTTAAAGTCATCATCTAAATCTGTGGCCAACCAATCAAGAAGGGGGGGGGGGGAATACAAATTATATCTAAATGAGTGGAACGATTTTACATTTAGCAAGTTGCTATCCAGCTCTAAAGAACTGAAGCTGAATTATTTGTATAAATACCACGTGACCATGTCTGCAAGCTTTCAAAAGAAATCCCACTCATATTTTGTCTTCTTTGTATGATAATGTTCAGCTGATCGATGCAACTTGAGACAAATACTGGCGATAATGAACACAGAAGGCCATCCGTCCTCTTTATAAATGGCAGTTACATCTCAAAGTGCTGATCAGCTTATTTCTAAATGATGCTCTGTTAATAGCTGCCACATAATGGCCTCCTTCAGCGCGGCCATTCATTTCAGCAAGTAGTTTCATATTTGAGCGTAATTTAAAGTATGTGCTTTCGATTTCCTTACTTGCAGTCTCGCATTTATGTTTATTTAAATATTGAATATCTTTACAGCTCGGGATACACGAGGGGAAGATGCTGTGACGCTGAGTGCACACTGTCAATTATTCTGCTGGCTTTCATTAAGAGGCAGCCTGTAACAAAATCAATCACTTCTATTTTAATCATACGTGCCCAATACCAGTCTGACCGCCATGACAGGGTGAAATATGCACAGCTCTAATGAGTGAAATAAAGTTTCACCCAAGAAAAAGAGCAGTGGGAATTTTACTGCTGTGGAGGTGGAGGGAGATTTATGGGTTTTGAACATCAAAGCATGAAATTTGTCAAAAATGAATCCTGAAATGTATCTGTCAGTTTCATGAAACTCTCCCTAAAAGGTTTAATTTGGGCTAATTTTAAGTGTTGCTGTGTTATTAGCCTGTTGGCTTCCTGAGTGGCCTGTGTTTGGATAAATGGGGTTCATATTCTCCAGGACTGATGGGCTCACGACTGATCCGAGACCAAAGTGGATTGCAGTCATCTTGACAGATGTTTCAGCACGTCCCAATTCAAGAAAAAAAGAAAAAAACGAAAACGCCACAGAGTAAACAAGGAAATGATATCAATCGAACAAGATGACATCCGAACCAAAACTCATAACTCACAGATCAGGAAGCGACAGTTCACCATGTTTTTTTGGCCTTCGAATTCTTCAGATCATTAATTTATGTAATTTATTTTCTAACGAGTCAATTAAATTTAGATTTAAAAAGGGCAGACAAGTTTAATTAACTTGTTATGGATAATTTGCCTCGCATCATTTGTAACTTTCCCCAGTGCACCGAATGCACTGAAAGTTGAAATGTTTCTTTAAATGTCTGACACGAGGACCCCTTTTGTGTCGCTGTGTTTTTCTTTTAATGATAAACCAACACCTGATGCACTCGATTAATGGAAATATTTTCCAGTTTGTGTGACCGCCAGCAACCGGAATACCTCTAGCAGTTTCTGCACGTATATTTTGTTAGACCAGTTTTTATTATTAGGGAGTCTGTATTTTCATTTAAATAATTAATTTTAGCTGTTTATCTAATTTATAAAAGCTTTCCTTATTTTATTATTCTTATTAAGAAATGGTAAATGTTTTAAATAAATGTAATGCTATATGTCTATGTCGTCGTACTAATTCTAAATGGCTTGGGAAAAATAATAATATATTGGACAGATCCTTGACAACCAAGTATAAACAGGAAAAAATTATAAAATGAAGTCAAATATATTGAATCCTGATACGTTTACTCTATTATCGTAATCCTTTAAAGGCATACTACGTAACTGTCACGTCCCCTGGTTTGTCGCCCCCTTGTGAGTGATCTGGCTGCCTCCTGTGTGCTGTGTCCTCTCCTGCTGCTGCTGTCACCTTGACTTCAGGACCTTGGAGAGCGCCATGCATGCATGTTTTTAGCTCATGATTCCTGATTTTTTTCCCATCTTTCCCTGCTTGAACAGCTGATTTCTTTGAATGAGTGATGAACCGCTCCAGTAATAAGCAATGAAGGCTGAGGAGACATTTCAACAGTTAGATTTAGGTGTTTCTGAGCAAAGACAATGCTAAAGTTTTTATGACAGTCACTTAAAATGGACACTAGGGGGTGCTAGAAACAAGCCAAAACTGCATAGTATGCCTTTAAATAGCAGGTCAAACATTTATTGTTTATTACCTAAACACATTTTCGTCTCTATATTTTATTGAAACATTAACTGAACTTTATTTAAAAACTTGCTAAATTAAAATTATCAAAGAAAGTTGCTTGATTTATAAAGTTTAAAACTTCTTACAAATTTATTGCCTTAATATTAATATTTTTAATTGTTCCTAATTTTATCGATATCTAATGCGTCATTGCCTCAATTGAATGAAAAACCAAAATAAACAATTGTGTTTGTTTTTTCCTTGATGTGGGAGTTTAAGAGTTAATTGTTATAAAAATTGTATTTTCTGTTAAATACAAAATAAAATAGAATCAACAATTAATTGTAATGATATTTCGATTACATGATTACATAATCAAAACAGGTTTTATAGTGAGATTTGGACACAGGGGGTAGAAGGTTAAAGATAAACCAGTTGTTGTGTCTTCATGTCCTGACTGGAGTGTGTAAGTTTAACTAACCATAACCAGTCTGGTAGCAGAGCAGCTTAAACACAACATGTCGTCACATAGCTGTCACTTTTTTTGTTTTAGACATTTTCATAATATTCAACTCCTATTTGTTGCATTTACTCTCAATTTGTTCATTAATACAAAATAAAATGTTACATCTATTGAAAAAAACAAGATGTTGCGTATAGACTGTAACCATGACGACCCTTACAGTGATTATGATCGGATGAAACCTAACCCCGTGGATGATTGACAAGGGCGATGAGAGGGATAACGCTGCCTCCTCATGTAAAATGACCAATCATTAATTATGCATACACCTTGATGAGATGCTTTATTTTTAGCTGAAATCCCCAAAGCGTGACCTTTTCACGGCGCCAAACAAACAGTGGGATATTTATTACACACTTTATTCACACGGATGTGACAACAAGGCTTATAAACAACAGCAGATTTATTTATTAGAGTCTGTGCTCATATTAGAGGCTGCTTTGGTTAAATGAATCCACGAATGTCTGGATAGAAAACCTAGTCGTATTACTGGAATGAAACCAGTGAATCCTGCTTTGTTGATTTGTTTATTTTAGTTTTGTTTTTTGCAGAAATTAGCTGTAAAAGCGAACACTTGATACGACATTTATGCGATACTTTAAAAAGTAATTGTTGAATCATTGAGGTGGAAAGACTTTGTTTCTGCTGTATTCTTGCCGTTAGAGGTTTGTATTGGTGATAATGAGCAGCCATCAGAAAGCAAAGACCTGCAGGTCAAAGATTGACCAAAAATGTATTTTATATTGGAGTGTAAAAGTTTGAATTGGAGACCGGGCTGCAGAAAATGACCATCATCTGCAATGACAGTAAGCACATTTACACCAAATTCCATCAAATTCCCATTATGGTGGCTACTTCTGATGGTTGCTCAAATTAATAAATGCAAAAATACTTAAAACACCCAACTTAGAAGTAGAAATAGATAAGTTTGTAATGAAACTCTGACACTTCTCAATAGGGATACACCAATACTGATACTGGTATCGGCCCGATACTGGTATCGGTTAAAGTTACCTGATACCAGGAACCGATACCAGTGGCTTCACTGTCTGTGACTTGTGATTTCTGTTGTAGTTTCCTATATTGAACACTAGGGGAGCTATTGAGCTAAAGAGGAACAGTGTGGTTGAGAGCTGGAGATGGTGCCAAATAGTTCATTTTATTTGGTTAAAATGTGGAAAACTGCAATAATTTCACTGTGAAATCACAGGAAATGGTTATTTTTCACCTTATATTTTAGTTTTGTGATCATTTTTATTAATATATATATATTTTTTTATCTAACTCAGTTATTTGTTGTAAAAATCAGAGAAGAAAAAATAAAAGCTGTATTTCAATTTGTTGCATTTTTTTTTTCTTTTTTTTTTTTTGTGGTAGAAGTATTGGTATCGGTACTCGTATCGGTTTTGAAAAAAGTGGTATCGGTACATCCCTACTTCTCAAGACAGTTATTCTACAAGAAAGTTTATGAATAAATAGCATCATACCTGTATTGGATAACTCTTTGTACAATAACAGTTTGGAGACTCACGAATAAATCTGACCAGATTGACAAGCCAATGACTCGTTTAAGCACATTTTCAAACCAATCATATTCTTTAAACCTTTTCTCTGTCATCAGTTTTGCATAACAAAGTTGCAGCAGAAATATGATATTTCCACTACAGGGGCTACAGCTATAGTTGTAGCACTTGGAAAAAACATAAATAAATTCTATGCAGATAAGAGTCAAATGCAAAGTTGAAAGGTCCTAAATTATGAAAAATTCACTTTCACTTTGTGCCTGAGACCCAAAAATGTCACCATTTTCACTTCCTGATTCTGATTTTTGGGAAATGTGTTTTGAGCTAATGCTAAAACGGGTGGTTTCTAAATCTTTCCCCTGCTGACATCAAGAAGGGAAAAGACCACTCCTCTCTAGAGGACAGAGCCAATCACGAGCACCTTTGTCTACCTGAGCCCACCCCACCCTTTAAAAACCACGGAGCGCTCATCCTCACAAACGTTAGCAAACAGTCATGGTGACGCTACGAGCAAAGCACGGCAGTTGCTTTGTAGATGGTTGATCAACGAACACAAAAGACTTTTTTGCTCCCTTCATCTGAGACTCACTGACGATTCGCAAATGCACAGAGAAGAGAAATGGGCGGGGCTTCGAGGAGATTGACTCCCCAACTGCCCCGCCCATTTGAAAGGAAAGTTTAACTTCAGGAGGTTGGATGAGGGGTGGAAGAACAACCGCTGACCTTAAAGTAAGGGTCAATTTGACCAATGCAAAACTTTGACATGTTATTGAGATGTAAACGTGAAAATGTAAAAGTGACTCAGAGTGGGTAGAAAGTGAAGAATATGAAACCTTTAAGGTTGTTTTAAGATGTAAGCAATCAACGTTTGCTTCTTCCCACTTTGACTAGCTTGTCAATCCTTTTCGAAGTGACCTTTTAGGCCAAATTGAGTCACTGTTGAATCATTATTGAAAAATAAAATCAGTAACGTTTTCATGCTTGGATGATTTGATGTGTTAAAAACCTTTGCTTATAGAAGTTATTGACTGGTTTGGTGACAAAACAACAAAATGTGTCAGAATCACATATTCCTAATATTTCAGTGCATCTGCAAATTTTCTTTTTTCCTTTTGCAGATTTTCTGTTCTGTTTCAGAGAAGTTTGAGATGGGTTGAATTTAATAAATACATGAGTTTTCAAGTTAAGGTTTAATTTAAATAAATACAGTTTATTTTGACATTAGAAATATTTTTGTTTACATTTGTTACAAACATGTTGTTAAAATGTTGAAATATGAATAATTAAGTTTTAAAAAAGAGTTAAAGTTAGAACAACATTTTTTAATAGTCTAATGAAAATGAAGGACTGGAACTAAAAGTATTTCAGTGAGGTTTTTTTTAGAGGTTAAAAGTCGAATTCAGAAACTTTAAGTTTTTCTTAAAAATATTTGAAATCATACCTGTTGTAGATTTCTTCCTTTGTCCAGAAAAATAGGGTTTACATCCTACAGGACAGATGGGCTAATAGCTAGTCTGAGTGCAAGACCAAAGCATTTTCCCTCCTCTTTTTTAAAACAACTCCAATATCCTACATTTTGCAATGATTTGTGCAAACACTAGTTTATTAACCTTTACGCTGCCACCAATTTTGCATTTTATGGTTATTTGGCAGAAAGCAGTTAAGCTTTACGATGTGGATGCTACATCTAGCATAGTTCTGCTTGTAAATAGACATTTAATAAAACAATTGATGATAGTGTAAAGGTTTATAATCAGCTTTTGATGGAGCCTCTTTGAAAATCTCAGAGCTTGAAGATGTTTTTAACAGCAGCAAAAGAAAGGAAGGACACAAACACTATTTCACTGAACAGAGGCTGTTCAGGAAGCTGGCTGTGATGAATACGACACCTTGATAACGTTTCTACTGAATCACACTTAAGAATTGCAAAAATATTTGTTTTAACTAGAAAAGCTTTATTACTAAAAAAAAAAGCTTCTTGTTGCCTCCTGTTTAAAATCCCACTTCCTGTCATCCTGTTTCCATGCCTGCCTCAGGAGGCCATGAAGAAGAATTTAGGGGAAACACATTAAAAAAGCAGCACTTTCCATTTATTTGAAACCCTCCCTGATGATAACACTGACAGACAAGTTTAGAGAGTATTTACATCCCACCTCAGAGACAAAGATTAGGAAATGTGCTCCTTCCCTGAACATTAGAAGACTGACATATGGAGATTAAAAGCGTCTTTAATTAATTAGTCTTCATTCAATCTGTAATTATGAATGACCTTTTGTGTTAAGCTACACAAACTGTTAAAGAAAAAAAGTTTTACTCTATTAAAAAAGCCTTTAAGTTGATAAAAGAAGATCCTAATAATCCCTGATAAACACATTAGCCTGACTTTGTGATTTAGCTCACTGATTGGTACAGACAGCCTGAATGAGGATGGATACGCCGGTCAGACCAGACTGACTAAGAGTGATTGATGACTGCTGGTTCTCCTCCCTTCTACCTGAGAGTCAGAGCATTTCACAGCACGAAACCATCCTCAATCCATAACTTTACGCCATTTAATTTACCATCAGCTAAATATATAATCATCTACAAATGTAGATGAAGTAGCGTTTTTATTTCTGTGACAATGCCTTCAGATAGGTTTTTTTTTCTTGGTTCACTTAACTGAACTGACTGTTTTTTATGTGCTCAAACTGACAGAAAGTCTACAAATCACTAGGAAAAAAACCTGAAGTAGAACGAAGATTTCATTCATGTCACACTCTTCAAATGTGACTTCATGTGACCCCTCACAAGAGCGGCACTGACAAGGAAACAAACTGTCATTCTGTGTGAAACAATATGAACTGAGTCACTTCGCGCCTCCAAACAATACACTGATGTGTTTGGTGTTAAACATATTCAAAGAAGAAGAAGAAAAACATATTGTGTGGAGCGGCAACTTGACAGAATGATAATTGTAGGTTGTTGGCCAGTGGAAGAAAAACGCATTTGGATGTTTAACGGAAGGAACGCACCGTATGATATCCTAAGCACGTCAGAGCTTTATCACACAGTAGTTTAAAATGGAGACACTGGGTCATTATTTGGGAAAAATAATAACGATAGCTCAAAAATTCATAGATGAGCAACAAAAAAGAAACTAATGATGTAAATGATGTTGCTATGAAGTGAAATTTATAACAAAAAGTTCTTGTTTGAACTCATTTCTTTAAGAAATGGCAAATACCCGTTCTTGTTTTTGGTTGGCACCACCTTTTATTGGTCTTCTTAAACTAAAAGAAATTTTAAAATCTTTTGACTGAGGCTGCCTTTTTGTGCCACCACTAAGTTTCTTGCCCAAAGACACAACAAAGCCCGGCAGGAGGTGGGGATCGAACCCACGACCCTCCGGTTGCAAGACAAACACTCTACCTATTGAGCTATTGCCACCCCAATTTCAAGTAAAAAGTTGTAATTTGCGAGACAACTTGGATTTGCGTCAGAATTTTTGATGAAGCTTAGCTAGGTAGTGGAGAAATGCTATGAGACAAACACAAATGCTATGTCACAAAAAAAATAACATTTTTGTTTCTCTCAAAACTGTTGTCCAAAATATGCACGTTATGGGCAGTAGGGTTCTCCATAGCCCCGCCACCCAATCCCACCAACTGACGCCAAAATCGTCAGAGTAAATTTTATGTTTATTCATTTATTAGACGCTTTTATCTAAAGCGACTTACATACAGTTACATTTTACTTAAAAACCACCAATACTGAAAGACACCAATACTGTCAGGAAAACAAACCAAAATCAAAACATACCAATTTGGCTAGAATTAGTACCGTTTCAAAAAAGAGGTAATTATTTTAATATCAATTTTATATTTCAACAAAACTTTTTCAGCATCAATATTTGATCATGTTTTTAGGTCTCTGTGTTTTTAGGACTGCCCTTTATCATTGGTTCTGTTCAGAACCATGGGGTGGAGGGTGTCAAGTTTAGTGGTGGGAGGACTTAGCTTTTTGTGAATGCTGTGATCCTCCTAACTTCATTTAACTTCACCCTACAGCTCTTGCTGGGGAGGTTCACAACCAAGTGTAAAGGAGCTGGGATTAAGATCAGCATTCCAGATCTGAGGCCATGGTTCTTACTCAGAAAAGGGTGGATTGCAAACTCTTGGAAGGTCTTGCCACACATAGAGGAGTTTATTTCAGGGTTTCAGCAGGTGGATCGAGGCAGCATCTGCATTGATGTGGACTCTAAACCAGTCTGTTGTGGTGGAGAGGGAGCTAAGATTTTGATTTACTGGTCAATCTGAATTCCAAACTTCACCTACCATCATGGCATTTGGATAATGAACCAAAAGGACAAGATAGGAAATGCAGGAAACCAAAATAAGTTTCCTCCACAGGGTGTCCGGGCTCAGCCGATAGGGTGAGCAGCTCTAACATCTGAGTAGGGAGTCTGATTAGAACTGCTGCTCCTCCAGGTTGAACAAAACCAGCTGAGGTTGTTCAGGGATGTGGTCAGGATGCTCCCGGGATACCTCCTGGGGAGGGATGTTTCAGACATGTCCTTCCAGGAGACCACAGGGCCGGCACAGGACCCACCGGAGGGATTATTTGTCCATGCTGACCTGGGAACGCCACCGAATGAACTGGTGAAAGTGGCTTCTTAGTAAGCAGAAGGTGAGACAACTAATTGGAGTGATCTTGAATCTTGTAAGATTTTGTTTTCTCCTCACGATTTCATAAACTAAGCATTACATAAAGCATTCATTTCAGAACATGACATTGTTAATGTGAGAAATATAGGGTCCACCACTTTATGAATAAGAGTAAATCAATAGACCAAAGATGAATGCTCCTAATGTACATCTGATAACACAGAAACATTACAGTTTTCCATTAACCCGTTTCCTAATGGCACCTTGGACAGATATCACAAGACCTTACTTCAAACAGTCCAGGCTGTTTGGCTGAAATAATCGAATCATCTTTTTATAGCCCTTAATGGAACCATATTGGATTTCTATTGACTTTTCTGTCTGAAAACATACATCTGATTAACAGATGTAAGCTAGGATTCCTTAAGGGTTGATTAGGCTGCAGCGTATGTTTGATTTATTCATTAGTATATTCATATACGGCTTATGTATAATATTGTTCTGCCCCTTCTATAATTCTGTGCACTTAAATTTCTTAAATTACTGTCGACAGGCACGTAATTATGTTTGCGTATCCCAAAGGTTCACGTTGAATTATTCAAAAGACCTCTCTTGTTCTTGGAATCTAGATGGACCTTATTACAATATAATCTAAACTTAAACACAAGTTTAACACGCCCTGGGGGTGCTCACATAGGATTTAATAGCAAAACACGGTTCCCCCCTGAGCCGGCTGCCATGCACTTAATTGTTTTATATGTTCCCGAATTCTGCTGCAAAAAAACAATTAGGGAATTACATAAAGTTTCAGTAACTATCCCGTTTTTGGTGAATTAAATGTCAAAAAGCTACCTTATTTCTTCACCTGAATGTTGAATAATTAAACACCTTGACCAGAAATGTCTATTTATTTGTATATTTCTAATTTATAACAATTCAAGAAGTGCCTGTGCTCACATGTTGTTAGATATCTGCTGCGGCTGAGCATTGTGATGAATTTTCACTGCAGCGATCTGCAAAATTCCTCTTTCTGGACGACACAAATCGAGGACCAGAAACGCTGTGAATGTAAATACAAAAAGCAGGGAATGGAAAATAAGGTCCATGGGAGAGCAAAGTGCTTCTCTTGTAAATTTCAGAACTTTTCATGTTTATTCTTTTCCTGCTTTGGTCTCCAATCTTGCAGCTCGCACTGAAGTACATTTCACTCAAACTTGAGAACAAGCTGAACTCTGACTTGAGCTTACAAAAAAAAAAATATGAAAAGAAACTTCAAATGCTGCATTTGTCAAAATGGATGTTGGAAGAAATGAGGGAAAGAACATGACATGAAATGAAAGTATAGAAAAGGCAAACTTCTTTTATTGTAGCAGGATAAATGTGGCATTGACTTTTGCGTCTGTTAATTAGTTTTATAACATTAAAGCAGCTATGTGGATTATTTTTCTAGATCAACATTTTCTAAATGTTTTAAATGATATTTTAAGTATAAACTATGATATATGCGTAGAATTCCACAACATAGTCGTCTGAAGACCCCCCTTCCTCCTATAGACCCTTTTCCATTCTTTCTGACCGGCGAACATTTTCAGCCAATAAAATTCAAATTTCTTCATTGTCAGCTGTCTGTCAACGTACACGCACTTCCAGTAGCGGTAGGGGGCGCTCTCGTACAGGACGTTCTGTGTCTTTGTCTGTATAGTCTCAGCCGTCATGGAGAAGCTAGAAAAGTTATCCATTCCCCAGCTACTGAGGGATTTATTTTTATTTTTAAACATTTCTCCTTAAAGGGTTAATGAAAAGTCACTCAGCCCCATCTGCTGCTTGGATCCAGAATACCACGTTTGCAACTTCTGAGTCTCTGGTCCGGTGCCCTGAAGTCTCACAAAATCACATACAGTATCTCAGGAGGGTTAGGCTAACCCAGTGTGTCTAGCTGTTATGCTAGCAGCGGAGTGTTTTTAGCTCATGATTCCTGATTTTTCTTGATCTCTTCCTGCTTGAACACAGCTGATTTCTTTGAGTGAGTGATGAACCGCTCCAGTAGGAAGCAATGAAGGCTGAGGAGACATTTCAACAGTTAGACTCAAGTGTTTCTCAGCATCACTAATGGTGCTAACTTTTTTATGACAGTGATTTAAAATGAACAGTGGGGGGTGCCAAAACAAGGAAAACTGCATAGTCTGCCTTTATGATACATTACCCTTGTCATGAGGTATATTTTAAAATATGTTTAGTTTTTATGGAAAAACGAATTATTCTTACTGGATTATCACAAGATAATGAGATCAGCTAACTTATCTTGATAATTTGCAAAACATATCCTCTAATGTTTTCTTTGTAGAGTTAATTCAAATCAAATTCAAAATTTATTTGTCACATACAAAGAAGTATGTTTTTAGGCGTCCTGAAGCCTTCTTTACAGATGCAGTGAAAATGGGATTTTTGGGATTACATTTTGGTTACGAAAACCAACGGTCCCTAAACCAGATCAATACTCAGAAATAATCATCCTTGCACTACTTGCACATTTGCACATATATACAAAACTGCACACTCCCTAATCATTCCATTTATTTCCATTTCCATCTTCCTTTTTAATATATTAACTGTCACTGACTTTTACTAAAAAGTAGACTTGTGAACACCAATCAGAACATGTAATGGATTTAAATGTATTTGCAAGATCAAGAAAATACAAAATAATCGACCAATTAAATCCAAGAAATGTGATGCTTTAAAAAAAGGAAAAATGACTGAATGGAAATGAGCCCTTTTAGGCTTCAAATCTACAAAAATGTACAGATCCTTTACAAGAAAACATACATTTTGTCCTTTTCATTAAAATGTTACATTTATAATCTATTTTTGAGCAGTACAAATTAAGAAATTTCCCAATAAAAGCATTTTTGAATTTTTTAACCAAAATCTAAATTTTGTCAGACTTTCAACGTGGCATTTTTGAACCTCGTCTTGAAAATTTGGACACCCCCAGTTTAAGGCATCTGGAAAAAAGATTGTTTTGTGAAGAAAAGGTGAACACTCCCATCAGTTTGGATGTAGGGCTGCGTCTTAGCCAACAGAGTGGACTCACCCACAGTTTAGCCTCAGAGCAGACATGAATAAAGAATGATACCCAAACATCCAACGATCCAAGAACTTTTTCCAGTGAGAAGTTGTATCTTAGGTCTAAAGTCAGAAATAAATGGGGGAGGGAACAAAACATCAAATTTTGGGTGTTCCCAAGACCTTAAGCCAGGCATGTCCAAAGTGCGGCTCGGGGGCCAAATGCGGCCCTCAGAGTGATTTTGTGTGGCCCTCAGCTGCTTTTTAAAAATGATATAATTTAGTTTTCCTGCAGGATTTTGATGCAGAGAGATGCTTTATGACATTTTTTAGATTTTTACTAACATGAGACCCAACAAACAAACAAACAAAAACAAAAAATCCAAGTAAATTTAAATCTTTTTAAAAGCAAAATTTTCCATTCAATCAAAAATATTGATGATGAATATGATGATGAATAATTTTATTTGAACATATCTAAATAACATAAATTTCAGCAAAATAAAATAACAATAATAATGAGAATAATACTTCAATGAGAAAAATACAAATAAATAAATAAATGAATAAATCTTTTTCTATATATACATATTTATAAACACACACATATATACATACATGTATATGTAATTGATATGCTCAAAGGGAGCAGGAAGAAGCATAAGCTTTTTAATTTCCTGCCCCTTTTCCCGTCTCCCTCACAACTCAAAAGAACAGTGTCCTTATTTACATCATATCATTCTTTATAATCGTCGTAATCGTATTCAAAACATTTTTTTGACAATTCAAGAGATATTGAGATTTCCGACTTTATTTCCTGGTAAAAAAGAACCACAGATCCTCACTGACTTTTACCAAAACGCAGACTTGTGAGCTCTGTTCATAAAGCCTGACTAAATCCAGCAACAGGACTGAAGAAAGACCCAGATCCTGGTCTTGTTGCTGAGGAACAGTCGACCAATCAGATCCAGTGAATCTGATGCTTTTTATTATTGCGTCAAACATACGAGATCCCTGTGTCGTAATAACAAAGACTGTTCATTAAAATGTTGCATTTATAATTAATTTTTGAGCAGAACAAAATATTTTTGCTCATTTCTTTTAAGAAATATTCTAACTTTTGTGGCCCTCGAGGACTTGACACTTGGTGATTTTGGCCCTCATGTTGAAAAGTTTGGACACCCCTGCCTTAACCCCATTGAGAACTCATGGTCACTCCTCAAGAAGCAGGTGGACAAACAAAAACTCACAAATTCTGCCACATTTTGAACATTAATCTGGACCAGAAGTTGACTGACAGCATGCCAGAGTGAACTGAAAAAGGACTGATGATGCACATACTGACTCTTTGCATAATTTAGCTGTCAATAAAAGCTTAAAACACTTATGAAATGCTTGTAATTATTCTGCATTAAATCTTAAAAACATCTGATAAATGATCTAAGGTCACTGAAGCAGCAAACTAGTCAAACCTAACACAGATGTTCAATATGCATGAATTATTGTATTGGCGTTAAATTCTATAGAATGTTATAATATAGCATCTTACAAAACAGTTTTCTAGCAGGCCAGATCTACAGTTCCCTTCCTGTAACACCTCATTTTGAGTCTTAAAGAGAAAAAAAACCTAAATAGATTGAAATAAGTTAACAAGTCATATTATCTTTAAATATAATTGCTTTGCTCTCATTATAATGTGAAGGTGCTCTGGAGAGTAATCTGGCTGAGTGAGTGAATAACCTCCCATCCAGCCACAAGTGTCACTCATCAAAGGTCGTGGCTCTGAGCTAATTCCCGTGTAATGATAACCTGCGTCCTCTGCATAGGTTTGCTCATTTGCATTGGTCGCCAGTCATCTCCTTTCTGTTGTTGAGTCTGGTATAATACTAGGTGCACCATTACAGTTGATGTAAAGGTGGAAAGCTCATACAGAAAGTCTCAGCTCAACATAGCAGCTGTTTCTGGCTCAGAATGGGTCCTCGGAGGCCGACGCACAACACAAAGAACCGGTCTGCGTACACTGAAGGCAATAAGGCTGTGTAGGCTAAACATTTTTGTCATTTCTGACCACTTGATAAATAGAAATGTCCACCATAAAACTGATTTATAAAGCTGGCAAAAGAAAAACAGCAAATAAAGCCCATTTCTTTCTCACAAGGAGAGTGTTATAAGGCTAATCTAAAATAAATATTTGTTCCCTTCTAAGGAACAAATGTCTGAAATGTGTCCTTCAATCTGTCTCATTCCACTCATTTTTGTAAACTTGATTTCATGGATATAAAGTATTATCATTTGCATGAAAAATGAAGTTACTTTAGGCAACAAATTGAATTAGATATGGAATCCATTCTAGTTATGCTGAGCTAAGATGAGAAAGAAAAACAAGAATGTCAGTTTAATGCTTAAAGTTAGAGCGACCGGTATTCTTTGACTTTATGATTTAAAAAGTAAAAAAAAAAAAAACCATAGCAAAAAAAAAAAAAAAAAAACATTCCATGTTTGCCTGGTTTGAAATTTGTAAACACTTATTAGTTGTTGGACAGAATAAAAAAATACAGTTTGAAAATCAACAATCACCTATTTATTGATCCACTATGATGGCATGCATTTTGTTTTCCAGTTTAGAGACTTAGGCCCCTGTCCATCCTCTGTATTTATGTGGTGCGTATTTTGGCCCGTTACTGGAGAGCTTGTGGATGTGCACCTAAACACAGCAAACAGCCGTTCCAACCAAACGTTTAGAAGTGGGGCTGTGTGGCTGTGTATGTAATTATAAACACACCTATGACAATACCTTATGAGGTGTTCTTTAGGATAAAAACAAGCAGGCATGCACTATTATAAGCATGCACACACTCTACTAGTGTGTGTGTGTGTGCATGCCTATATTTGTGTGCATGATTATAGTAGTGTGCTTACTAGTTATGTGTGTGCATGCATGTTGTATTGTGTGTGTGTGCTAGTAGTAGTGTGTGCATGCTTGTAGTAGTATTTGTGCATGCTTGTTGTAGTGTGTGTGCATGCTTGTGTGTGCATGTTGTATTGTGTGTGTGTGCTAGTAGTAGTGTGTGCATGCTTGTAGTAGTATTTGTGCATGCTTGTTGTAGTGTGTGTGCATGCTTGTAGTACTATTTGTGCATGCTTGTTGTAGTGTGTGTGCATGCTTGTGTGTGCATGTTGTAGTGTTTGCGCATGCTTGTAGTAGTGTGCGCATGCTTGTAGTAGTATGTGTGCATGCTTGTAGTAGTGTGTGTGCATGCTTATAGTAGTAGCTTGTGTGTGCATATTCTAGTGTGTGTGCATGCTTGTGTGTGCATGCTGTAGTGTGTGTGCATGCTTGTAGTGGATTGTGCGCCTGCTTGTTGTAGTGTGTGTGCGTGCTTGTTGTAGTGTGTGTGTATGCTTGTAGTGGATTGTGTGCATGCTTGTAGTAGTGCGTGTGTGCATGCTTGTGTGTGCATGCTTGTGTGTGCATGCTTGTGTGTGCATGTTGTAGTGTGTGTGCATGTTGTAGTGTGTGTGCATGCTTATAGTAGTGTGTGTGTATACTTGTAGTGGATTGTGTGCATGCTTGTGTGTGCATGTTGTGGTGTGTGTGTGTGCATGTTGTAGTTTGTGTGCATGTTGTGGTGTGTGTGTGCATGTTGTAGTGTGCGCAAGCCTGTATTAGTGTGTGCATGTTTATAGTAATGTGTATGTGAGGGAAAGACGGTACCTCATACCACCTGACCTCGGTAAAGGCACAGAGAACCTCTAGAGAACACTCAAATTGATCTTTAGTTCAAATGTAGGAAAAGCAGTGACAGATCTAGACAGTTTTTGGAACCAGATCCTAACAGGGGGTTGGATTTTACTGGAGGAGTTACAATAAAGGTTCCTTCCATACACAGATTGGGAACATCACAACATGGGAACTTCTTTCAATCCTTCACAATAAAAGTCTAACATGCACATGTAACTGTAAATACTTTACAAAAATCTGAAGCTTTTCAAACAATGCATTCTTGTTTTTCAGTGAAACTCGTGGTGCTGCCTGAACTGCTATAAATATTGGTTTTTAAAGATATATTGTATACAGCTATGAGCTAAATAATTTTCTGATTTATAAAACAGTCACACAAGGCATTATGGGTAACGTTGAACCTTGAACCAAGTGTTCAGTTTTTGATCCCCATTTAAATCTCAAAATACTTTTATTTAATCATTTCTACTTCAGCTTTGAAATAACATTTTACTGCTTTTCAAATTTTGGACTTTATTACAGTTGACTTTAATATCCAAACTGGGAAAGATAAACAAAATTTCTCCTTTTGTTTTTCTCTGGAGTGGCCCTTTTATGCCACTGTAGATTTATGAATTATTAAGCTTCATTCTTTACATTTGGAAACCCCAGTCCCTCTTTCTCCTGCCTGAGCAGTGATACGTCTCTCCCTGTGTATCTTTTTGTTGCGGCAACAGCTCCTTTTTTTTATCACTTTTACAACAGAAGAAAATAGCTGTCAGTAGTGTTTCCTTCTCTCTTCTGATGTCTTCTACTAACTTCCTTTTTAATAACCAAGTTCTGGAGGGGATCGTTTTAACTCCACACTGTAATGAAATGAATATATTTTCTAAAATAACTCGCCAGGGCTGTGCATCATTATGATGAACTGAGCTAACGCAGCAGGCAAAATATTACACCCAAATTGCCCTTGAGAATTAGCTTTTCTGTAATATATCCTAAAACAAAAAGAAAGAAAAAAACACAACAACAGCATGTAACACAGGCTTTTCCTCCCGAGTATATATACCCCAGAGCCAGGAACGCATCTGGTGGAGAAGTTAAATCCATCCAGCAGCTACTGTCAGTGCAGGTCCCGGTGGGCCGTGTAGAAACCAGTGAAAGACGTTCATACCTTTAAAACACCTGGGTTCCTCCTGCCCTTAATCACAAATTCACCACTATCACATTCTTTTCTTTTTTTTAAAGGTGGTACGGAGGGGGTGACCCACTGAACAAACCCACCACTTCCTGAAGCTTCTGAAGCTAAAAGCAGTCGATTTTTGTGTTTTATGGTCTTTGTTAATATGTTGTGGCCATAAAAAGATGTCAGGGTCAGAATAAATGTGTTTGACCTGCAAGAAGATTAAAATATGTTCATATTGTAAAAGAAGGTTATCTCCATGAAGTGTTACATCTACATCGCCCCGTCCAATTTAGCTTTTAATCAAGGCTTGGACCAAAAAATGATCAAAACAAAAAAGTACCATGCATGGTAGATCTGATTGTGTCTGTTAACAACAAAATAAAGTCACATCCACTGATGAGTCCTATCAAAATAAAATTATTTATGATTTCAAACCACTCACAAAACTACCATAGGCTGCTTTGGCATTGACAGGAAAAGTATAAAAAAACCTCCAAAACTGGGGAAAAAATACATGAACCAAAGTATTCAATCAACACTAAGTGTAGCTCTAACGTTCAGCCACAACAATAACAAAGACATGTCGCTGTTTAATGAATAAAATCACTTGAGCTAACTAGCCCTAGCCATTAGCTCTTGGGCGTTTTTGAATGGGGGAACTCAGCGACGCATTGTTAATAAAACAAATCAAATGACTCACCGTGGAGTTGATTAAATCAGGACACAATATGGATTCAGTCGGCTGGGTTGTCACAAGCTGTCAACAAGGGTTCTTTGAATAAATATCTATTTAGTTTTCTCTACAATGAAAACTCATGAGATTCTTAGAGCTTACAGGTCAACGTCCTGATCTGAGTTGACTCCGGTCTTCTGTGCATGCTTTGGTCACTAAATTCTGCAAGGCTCACCTACTTTGTATTAAAGTGGGTTCCAGTGCACATGCACCAGTTATAGCGTATGTTGTAGTAAAGATTTGTGCACCCGAAGTATGTGCAGAAAACCCCAAAGAAACAGGTCATGGTTAAAAAGTGAGAGAACATTTTAAAACTACACCGAAATGCAGATTATACACAGCACTTATAGTATGTATAATGATAGATCGTTTAGTTTACTTTTCATGGTTCTTTTAGATGTGATTCCAGTCTTCTTCTTCCTCCTCTTCCTGTGAGACTGGTGGTGCGGTGCCTCAGTGCCCCCTGTTGGGCTGCCAGTGGTGGTTACACCCAAAACAACATTCACTTCTATCTATCCTTTCATAACTTTCTGTTCAAAACTGAAGATGAAGGGCTATTGAACTTGAGAGATATCCTAAATAAAACACTAGAGAACCATGTAAATGAACATATGTAAACGTGAGAGATTCCTGCACCTCACAGTTCTGGAATCCTTTCAATGCGTTAATTAGTTTTCCCACAGCGACTGTTTGTTTGAGGCCTATTTTCTGCTCCGTTTCCAGCTGCTCGTCCCAATCTCTCAGAGGCAGGTATGCGGTTGCCATGGTGAGTCTGATAAGCCGCTTGTGTTTGCCACACTGAACCAAATAAAACACCACTAGTAGTTACCATGGTTACCCTAATGAGCCACTGGCAATAGTTTTAACGTTTGTGCTGATCTTGTTCCTTACACTTCGTATACATTTTATATATCAAAATATGGGCATTTTGTCTTAGCTTGTATTGTTATACATGCATCTTGGGGGTTTTATAAAAGAAAGCTGATTTATGTTCAGATCCTTGAGCACACTTTAACATTTCTACAGACAATGTACCCGTTGGTTGATTTTTTTTTTCTGTTTAGAAAAAAATCAGCCATTTTCTTTTTCTCCTTTTAACATTTATTGAAACCAAACAACAACCTCAAAGCTAACAGGAGCAGGAGTTGATTCAAACATATTTCTGCACTCGAGGTGTCAGAAAGACCTTTTTTTTTTCGCCAATGCTACACAGCAAGCTACCATAAGTTCCAATGCACCACACCAGACATCCAGCCTTGTCAGAGAAAGCCCTTACTTGAGAGCACTGCTGTTCGATACGTCATGATTTGATTTGTTGGAGTATAGCAAGTTTCAAAGAGAAATGCGGCGAGAGAAGAGACGGCTGGCAGCCTGAAGTGGAGAGATGTGAAACCTCCTTCATAATGGGGGAGGAAAGATCGACAGTTACCGTGTCACCACTTGTCAGAAAGAGGAGTGGAGGTATACTGTGGAGCAAGAGTTGTTCTCCGAGTAGTTTTACATGCTATCTTATGCTAACTGTCAGAGAAAGTTTAATAAAGGATGTAGACCGAGCCTGATAAAGTGAAGAAACAGCTGGAGCTGGATGTCAGGACACTATTAATTATCTCGTTTTCAACCTAAACCGCACCGGCGGACCAAAAGCTCCAATTCCACCAGCTTTATTTGGGAACTTTTGTCACAATAATATATGATTCACGTCGATGTTCTGCACCCAATTAGGAGTCAGGCTAATTAACTTTGTCTCTGTGTCCTAAAAAGTAAAAGGGTGGCAGTAAATCGGCTGCTGTTTGCATAAATACAGCCCAGCCAACAACAGAGCTAATGAAGATGAGATTATTGGACTTCTAAGTTAATAACAGTGGTGCTTCATGTTTGCAGGATGTGTGAACAGGCGTTCATTATTTAATATCAATTATAAAGGAAATATGGTATTTATTTAATCTCTGAAGCCACACATGATGCATTTCTGCAGAGCTCTATGTGCAGTTAGATAAAAGTCCTCGTAAGAACATTTCTGGTCAGTGAGTTCAGCAGGGAGTGCATGTGAGTGGGGGGGTGGGAAAAAGCATCATCTGCTTCCACAAGTACGGTCCTGCAGTCCATTGTTGGACGACTCCTACACTGCTCCTCAAATGCTCTACACCTGTTTTGTTTGGACTTTTAGTGGAGCTGTAGCTCTTTTTGTTTCCTGTGTTTGTGAAATCATCACCTTCAGCTAAAAGGTGAAAGTGAATGTGCTCAACAGTAAATATCACATCAATCACTTCAGCCTTTATTTGATCACTTGTGCAGATTTTATAGACATTATAGTTAAAAAGCTATCAGCTAAGTTTAACATTATAAACAGTGCACTGTGTTAGCAGGTAAAGATAAGATTAAAATATGTAGGTCAGGAAAAACACTTGGATGATCAAATGCATTGATGTGGAAGAAAGAGGACAAGATTTGAAGGGATCAGTTCTCGGTAACCATGGC
The DNA here is from genome assembly GCA_006937965.1 of Callopanchax toddi. Taxonomy (NCBI): domain Eukaryota; kingdom Metazoa; phylum Chordata; class Actinopteri; order Cyprinodontiformes; family Nothobranchiidae; genus Callopanchax; species Callopanchax toddi. Next base: position 1,247,890 of record SSNR01000170.1, on the reverse strand, counting down.
AACTGGATGATGATGCAATGAGGTCCAGCTCTGACGGTGGATTAAGGGTGGGAGGAGCCATGCCCACAGTCAGCTGTTTAAGACCGTCGGCTCCCTGTTGCTCCTGAGGTGATGTGAGCCTGCCTCCCGAACAGGGTGACGTGTTTCCCCACAGACCCCCTGACCAATCAAGGAACTCGTCCTGTATTTGCTTCAGCACGGTTGGCTATATTTCCTTAAGTTTAAGAGTGTAAATAAAGAGAACACATCTGACAGCTTGCTCTACATTTTGATTTGCAACTTAAACTTGGATATTTTACAAAAAATATTTCTTTATTTAAAGTAAAAAAAATGGTACAACCATATATTTTTTTAAAAGAGCAAAGTATCATTTGAGATAAATTTCAAAATAAAAAACAACATACAGGTAAATGTGTCTTTTTAATAGGAAAACACAAAACTGGACGCAACTTTGTAAATGTTCTAAGTACTGAGCTAACTATTGGTGCGATGGTAGCTGAGTTCATCACACACTTCCAGCATTAGGTGATGTTGAACATATTTCTTTAAATTATTACCATCATCTGTTGGAGTCAACCCTGTTTTATATCTAAATGTTTCATAAATCACTGGAGAGATTTGAATGAAATTCCCAGAAGTTAAAAGTTAGATATGCGTCTTCAATTTTTGGAGTCACTCTCATATTTTTATTATTTTTTTAACCTTGTGTCCTGTCCGGCTGTGGAGCAAACAGAATAGATGTCTGAGTGCCAGGAATCCAGGCTAGGGCTGGGCGATATGGCGTAAACAAAAAATCTCCGATTTTCATTTTTTTAATTCGATTTACGAATTTTTTCCGATTTCCCCCCCTACACATACAAACGGCAGACAACATAGGGCCCTATGACTTCCGCGATGCGGAAAAAATGGACGGAATCACGGAAATCCCCAAACAAAATGGAATTCAGTATAAAACGTGGAATCTCACGGAATTCTCTCATATCTGCAAATTAGTAAAGAAAATAATATTTTCCGAAGTGTTTTGGCCACCGCCGCCACCGTACCTGTGCACGCAGAGCGCAGCTCTCCTCTCCACACAGAGAAAAAAAGACGGTCCGCTTCGACAAAGTCTCACTGAAACACCTCCCGAAAATTCAACACCGCAAAGTTTAGTGCAAAGCTCAGGCCAGAACAATATCCAAATCACCTTTATGAATCTTCTCTTTAAGTTTAGTCAACAGACAATGGACTGGCAGCGTAATGTGATGAGCTCCGAGTCAGAGTCACGTCTGAAAACAGGCAGCAGCATCGAGCCGGTCGAACATTCAGCTAAATTAATAGAAACAAGCCGTGAGGTTGTTGGAATTTGGGAAAAGATAAAACGGATTTTATAGGGCCCTATATGTGCAAAGTGACTGCTTCGGTGATTGTTTTTGCTGTTGTTGCCTTTGCTAGCAATAATGCTATTTGAAACTAGCTCTACGGAAGCTCCGGGGAGCCAAAAATATGCCATTACACAAAAACTCAATTTACTTGTTTTTTAAATCTCCCGCAACCAAAAATTTGAATTAATTAATTCAATTGATTTATCGCCCAGGCTTAGGAGTCACTCTCATTCAAGACACAGCTAATCAACATTTGAAACATGAATAAACTCAATCCATTTTAAGGATGTTAACTAAAATTTGGTGTGAAAGGAGCCGAGATTCATTCCCATCACTTAGTCAAAGGACTAATTGGTTATGGGGGATATTTGCTTAAAATGACCACTGCCTGTTTGGCTGTATAGGTGTTATGATCTTTTATTTACATCGCCCACCACCTCATCCCAGGAATCACTTTATGGCTTTTAATAAAACTCTCAGGAACTATTGAATGGATTTAACGTCTACATCTGATTAACTTTTGGAGTCAACATTTTTCAAGATGGCTACCACAGCTAAATTTAGCCAACACAAAAAGTCACAATGTAACGTAGCTGTAAGCTTGCTCTGACTTCTAACAAGATTTTTTAATATTGCATGTTATTTTCCAGGATTTGTCCAACATGACTATAATAACTCAACTTCTCAACTTGAAATGATCTCATTTTAAAACTCTGGCATTAAAGGAAGTGGAATTCCTTCTAGGGGTCTTTTAATTGGTCAGATTTCAGGGGGTTTCAATAACCTAGATAATATTTTGGTTTGAATGCATTCACATCTAAAGGCTTCAGAGTGTTAAACCAGCTGTAGTGTTAATGCCTCTAAACACACTGGGGAGCAGAGATGTTCCAGTTTGGTTTCAGCGTCAAAGAACCGAAGACCTGAACTTCTGTACGGCATTTCCCATCCTAATTTAGGTTTCAATTAAAATTATTTAGTATTATTTGTGTTTGAAGCATTTTTTAAATGACTATTTTTATTAGGCATCACATTTACACATCTGTATTCAGTTAAAACGTATTTGTTTTTAACCATAAAAACAGACGTGGGTTTAACATTCTAATAATATTAGCATGAATGCAAGATAATTCACACTGGATGTGAGCTTTAAAATAATTTTAGATGTTTAAATGTTACAATTAGGCTTTTTAAAAAAAGTTTGGAAATCAGAACAATTTGTGTTCATTACCTGAATAAATCAGGTTAGAATAAAACAGACTTCTGCTGTGAAATAGGTCCATCTCTGATTTCACGGAGCCAGTTTGTCTGTCTGAGCAGTGTGCTGTCCTGTGGAGGTGTCCAAATGGAAAAAGAAGCTGGAAAAAAACCCTGACCACACTGCATGGATTATGTTGCTTATCCCATATAGCCTCAGAGGATCGCCAAGTAAGGATAAAGGATGTGGCAGGGGAAAAGGCATCAGCCCGGTCCTCGATAAGGACCGGGAAGTGGGGGGATTAACGGCTCTCTGGCACAAACAAAAATGAAGTAATTGCTTCATAATGGTCATTTAGGTGTTTTACTCTCACCGCACACCTTGATTTACCTTGAAAAGCTTCAGAAAACTTGTATAAAAACTACCATGTGAATCATTTCTATACTTCAGCAAAATTCCAAGACATGTATTCAACATCATCCTTCATAACTTGTAATAATATTCCAAATAATATCCTATAGGTAGCATCTATAAATACATGTTCCTGTCAGTTAATGAATAGATGTTATAAAAGAAACTGCTGTTCAAAGCTTTCTTTCCTTTTTACATCAACTGACCCAAATATTGTTTTATGCGTTGTTACACGTCTATTGGATTTTAGTTATGTAACTTCTTTTTGTGGGAAACAGCTGAATGTGTGGACGAGCTGCAAATGATGTAGGAGGCGATTATAAATAAAACCATTTATACCCACCTCAACCCCGTCCACCCCTAACAAAGTGATGTTTTTTTCTCCTTTTATTCTTTGTTTTGCAGGAACAACTGTGCAGATTTACCACTTTATTTAGTTGTATTTGACATCTAACGCCAACATTGTTCATCCATCTATCATTTTCTATAACCGCTTTATCCTGCACAGATGGTCACGGGGGAGCAGGTGCCTATCTCCAGCAGTCAAGGGGCGAGAGGCGGGGGACACCCTGGACGGGTCGCCAGTCCATTGTTCAGTCTAGTTGGTAAATAATATAAATGACCTTCTACAGGTTTGAGTGTCAATAGATGAATTCTTTACTTGTTTTTAATATGAAATGATGCAAGAAATTGCTAAATTAAATTTGTAGCAAAAACATTTTGTATTTATTGTTGCAATTATCAATATTTATGTTTTCCTTAAGGATTACACGGTGAAATGGGTGCCATGGATCCTCAGCATACACTCATCATACACTTTATTAGGACATCTGGACCCCTGTTGAACTGCCCTTTGTAGGGACCATGTTTGACACTAGTGCATTGTGGGGATTTAAAATAATGAATTAACATTTTATTAAAAATATGCCTTAAAAACACTATTAACAGATGGGGATAAGACTATAGACATTCTGTTTTCAGCAAATAAGGATAAGATGTTAAAATCTGTGAGTCACAAACTGTTAGGAAGATTAAATGTCCTTCGTAACCATGGCAACCTGACCTATGATGATGGTGGTGAAAGAGGGTTTAAACGTGTTGGTTCCTTGTTCTGTGGTGAAATGTGAGCCTGCCTCCTGAACAGGGTAACATTTTTCCTGCAGACCTTCCAATCGATTGAGAATGTTGACGCTTCAGTGTGACTGGTTATTTCCTTAACTTTTAGACAAGTTGTTGTGTGAATATTGTGGATAAAAGAACACGCTTGACAGCATGATTTACATTTTGATTTGCAGTCTAAACCTGAAACTTTTACAAAAAAACTAGGTTTTTAAAACATAAAAAATATATACATATATTAAATAATTATTAGAAAAGAACCAGGGAAATGTCATTTTAATAGTCTAACACTCAATGGTTGAAATTGAAATGTAAGTGCCCTTTACAAGGTGTTGGAGACATTCCTCAGAGGGTCTGGTTCCTATAATCATGACATCATCACACAGTTCCATGCGGATCAGAGGATTCTAGGTTCGGCTCCTGGCTGGCTTGCCATTATGTAGCATTTATTAAGTGTAGCACACTTCAAAAATGCTACATCCAGCACATGTCAAAGGTTCTGGACTGGATTGAGATCTGGGGACTGTGGAGGTCACTAGTGAACTAGTAACGTCATGTTACAGAAACCCGTTAGAGATGATCTGAGCTTTGTGACATGGAGCATTAATCTGTTGGAAGTAGCATCAGACGATGGTCGACTGTGGTCACAAAGATTTGACTGCTGTGTAGGTTAAACCATTCTCAGTTGGTACTAAGGGGACCAAAGTGGTTAAATCTCCCCCTCACATCACACCACCAGCAGCCTGAGCTGTTGATTCCAGGCAGGATGGCTCCACCCTTTCCTGATGTTGACACCAAGTTCTGACCAGACCATCTAAATGTTGCAGCTGAAATCAACTCATCAGACCAGGAAACAGTTTTTTTTTTTTCATTTTGTCTGGTCCAGTTCAGGTGATCCTGTGTGAACTATAACCTCAGTTTCCTGTTCTTAGCTGACAGGAGACACCCGGTGTGTTCTCCTGCTCCTGGAGTCCATCTCCATCAATGTTGTTCTGGTCCAGAGATGGCTGTCTGCAGACCTTGGCTATAATGATTGGTTGATTGAGATGCAGCTGCCTTTCTACCATCTTAAATTCTCAACTGACAACAAGACACTTTCATTCACAACTTCCACTCACGGGTTACTTTCTCTTTTCCTACCCTAGTGATGGTTGTGGGTGAGATTCCCAGTAGCTCAGCATTGTTTGGAATCCCATGCCACATTCAGTCACTGACACACACCAACTCACAGAGGAAGTAAATAGACATGCTTAGTTATTTATATACAGATGGAATGAAGCGCATGGATTTGATGAGCTTAAGAATGAGAAATATGACATTTAAAGAATCCATGCTCTTATTCATGGGGTGTTCAGTGAAAAAAACTAAAATATATTATGGTAAATAAATTCCTGTTGGTGTTTATTTTAGCAAAAGACGAGCAGACGTGCTATTTTAGATCCTAAAAAAACATTTTTGCAACTGTTTCCAATCACAACATGTGATCAGCTGTCCACATTTACAGGCCATCCTTTATACTTTATCTAAAGCACATTAGCCATCCAACAGAAATACGAGGCTCGCTAACCTATCATCACCTATTGTAATAGCACAGGACATTTCAGTGAAAATGACCTTAAATCCAAGCACTCAAAATTTCCTTCTTTCATTGCTTCCGTGGCAACTTTGCCCTCATCACCATAATCGTTGATTAATGACTCGACGATGACACAGTAATGGAAGCTGCTTCAGCTGTGTGGGAAAAGAAAAGAGGAAAAAGAGGCTGAATACAAGGCATCCAATCCATCTGTCTTTGAGTCAGCTGACATTTGCTCATCTGAATGATGGCTTTCCTAAAAGGCTTTCAAACACAAAGGATACGGTTCAAAATACGTTCATAAATATATCGCTTGAGGTAGAAGAACATTGTTGTTCTGCACACATTTACTGATGGAATAGAACATTATGACTAAAGGGTACGGGACATTTTAACTGGATAATCTCTCTGTACACTGGAGTTTAGCAGGTTCAGGCTGTGGTGCTAATTTCATGTTACTGGAGCAGTTTTACACAGGAGAAGGATTAGGATCTGCAGCAGAGGTGAAATCTGTAAAGGTTTTAAATATTCTTCTGGTAACATTAAGTCCATAAACAGTATTATAGTTCTTAAGTACAGTAAATGAATCTTAGATAACTGATTAACTTTTTTGACACTTAAAGGCACACTATGCAGTTTTGCTTGTTCACCCCCTAGTGTCCATTTTAAATAATTGTTGTATCAACGTTAGCATTGTCTTTGCTCAGAAACACCTAAATCTAACTGTTGAAATGTCTCCTCATCCTTCATTGTTTTCTACTGGAGCGGTTCATTACTCATTCAAAGAAATCAGCTGTGTTCAAGCAGGGAGAGATGGAAAAAAGTAGAAATCATGAGCAAAAAACACTCTGGTGTTAGCATAACAGCTAGCCACATTGGGTTAGCTTAACCCTCGTGAGATACGTGACTTTGTGAGACTTCGGGCACTGGACCAGAGACTCAGACGTTGTAATCGTGCTATTCTGGACACAAGCAGCAGATGGGGCTGAGTGAGTTTTCATGAACCCTGTAAAGGGTCAGATTAGCACATACTGGCTCAAGAAAAATATTAAAAAATATGAAAAAGTAACAGAGTGTGCCTTTAATGGTGCAAAAATCAACATACATGAGATCTAAATATGTCACTGAATTCAGTTGACTTAGTAGGTTTAAGATTATTTATTAAAGATAATCAAACAGAAATGCACCTTTTACATGTTTTAGCTCAAAAAATCTTATGTAATTACATCAAAAGGAATATTTTACTTCATATTATTATTACTCACTATATTATTAACAACATTCCAACTGAGGGTTTGAATGAGACATGTATTGAGGTGAATTTTTGCAATAAAAATATTTATATATTTATAATTTTGCCCAAAATATAAAAATAAAGTCATTGCATGAAGAATCACATGTTGCCCATCAACTCTTCTCCAAGAGCTTTAAACCAAATCAACTCATGTTGGAGTTTCAGCCATTTTGGTCCAACTCAATCCACTTGATTTATAAAGCACATTTAAAAGCAACAAGGTGCTGTACAGACCAGGAACAACTAAAACACGTTTAAATTAGAGATAAAACCATGATAGAAAAATAAAATCTAGATAAATAATATAAAACTCAGATAAGATCATCACAGCTGGTAAGATACAGTAAAATCAATCAGATAATGTTCAAAGCTACTGAAAACCGATTTGAAGTTAGATTTAAAATGTTGCAAGGAAATAGATAATGGTCATATTCCATATTTGATGAGCTGCTACTGCAAAGATCTACTCTGAGCTTCAGCCTTGTTCTAGGGATGACTAAAGTCAGCTGATCAACGGACCTTAGGGACCATGGAGGGGTATAAGTCTGAAGCAGATCCAAAAGGTCCAATGGGGCAAAATGACTCAGGCATTTAAAAGTCAGCAGAGTGATTTTATAGTCTATTCTATATTGTACAGGGAGCCGATGATGGGGTTGGGGTGGGGGGAGCACTCGTGAGACGAGTTGCAGACAGAGTAAAACCTGGCCAACCCCAACATGAGGTCCATCACAGTCTGGACAGGTGGTAAGAAGAGCAGGAAGTGGGTTTTCCAGGTCTTGATGTGACAAACAAGCTTTTGCTATATGATACCAAAAAAAAAAGAAACATCTCGGACTCTCATATAAACAGAGATTTTGGTTATTTCAAATGTTAATAATGTTGACCGGCTGAGGCGGCCATCTTGAATTTGGATTTGATCCAAAAGGTAATCAGCTATAGATGTATGTCATAAGTTATTATGCTAACACTACAGACACATGAACACACACACATATTATTTATGTTCTTTAATGATAGATTGATTAAAAAAACTTATTTAAAATAAATACAAGATTTTTGATTAGATTTACTGTCCTACGTCAATACGACCAAATTAATGTCCAAATAAAACCCAGCTGGTACCTTTTTATTACCAGGCTGTGAGGTGCTGGTCTGATTTCAGTGAGTGAAACATTTCTAAGGATGTTAGAAATGTTTTTCATGCTAGATGGTTACAGAACCATGTCCACGGAGCTTTGACTGTGCTGGTCTACAGTCAGACAGATTAACAAGTTCTCCAGTCCATAAAGCTTTAGAAGTCTTTTATTCATAAGGTCAAATACGGTCCAAATGTAGGTCCTGAACTACCACATCAAAAGCAGCAGACAAAACTGAAGACTGACATAATATAGAAGCCCTTTAGAGACATTTTTCAGGGAATAAAGAGACCTTTCGCTTTTATTAAAGTAATTTTAACAAATACACGTTTTTTTTTCAAGACTCAGTCCAGTTTTGATTATGTATTGAAGAATAAAATCTATATAAATGCAGATTTTGCTTTACTTTCTGCTGAAAAGTAGACAGCTGACAGTTAAATCAGGCTCCTTTACTCTATTTGATGATTATTGTTACCATTTCACAGCTTGTGGCTCTAAGTTGAGTGACGTAGTTGCTGGAAACGATAAATTACCACTAAGAGATGTTGAGGCTGCCATTAGTCATGACCAATCACATCACCTCTTATGCCTCCCTTTAAAAACAGTAATCGAGTCTGCAACAATTTAAGACAATTTTGGTTCAACTGCATGGCTCAGAGTGTAATCAGCATCAAGACAAAAACAGTGTCCATTTTGTGAGGAAGAACAGAACCAATGGTCTTTGGAAGAACGAGAAACAGTGACGTTTATGGAAAACTGAGGAGGAACCAAGAACTCTACTCCCTATCTGTGTTCATGCTAATGGGTCAAAAAGCTCATTTGAAACATGGTAAAGTGACATCCTGGGGCAACGATTACATGTGTGCAATTGTTGGGACCAATGGCGTAGATTTGCTCTTGACATTGGAGGACCAGGATGGGACACTAGGGGCTAGGGGGTTGAGCATGCACCAAAACTGGAAGTGCAGATTAAAGCGGTCCGTCCTGTAATGCTGGACCCGGTCTAAACCGGCCCAAAGTTACCATCACCGGTAAAATGCCCAATGGCCAATCCAGCCCAGTCCACATCCAGACATTCATCAGGGATTGACCGGCGCGAGCTCCTTTTGGCCCTCACCAGTTGATCCAGACACGTACGCCAACTTACCCTGGGCACATGGTCCATCAGCGCTCAGCAGCACAGCACCTCAATCTGCTGGGCTGCACGCATTATTAGTGGGGATGCAGTGCTCTCTCTGCACCCTTGGATTGAGTTATTGTTGGGGACGATTCAGTGATCACTGGGTATTGGTGGGGACACGTCCCCTCCTCTATGCCATCACGTCCATGGTTGGAACACAGGCTTTTATTGCGTGACAGGACATTCTTCACTCTCCACTGGCAACAGTCTGGTTTGAATTTGACCCTTAAAAATTGCATTTAAAAATCAACAGGATAGATTTAACAAACAATTTAACACAGAATAGAATTACTTTATTGATCCCACAGTGGGAAAATTCACTTGTCACAGAATAAAAAGCAAGTAAATGACATGAATTTCACATGATGACAGAGACAATATAAGAGGATGAAATAAAATACAGATGTGAATTTACAGGCTGTACAGAAATCAGCTGATATTAGAATATCAATATAAAAACAGAATGCAATAGTGAATTTAAATGCTGTATGGAAATGTAGCAATATGACCATTGCACAGACCCTACAGAGTTAGATAAGAATGAAACTAAACAGTGGAGTTGTACAGCCTTGGGGATAAATGATCTACGATAACGCTCTGTTTTACATTGTGGATGTTTCAATCTGCCACTGAAGGAGCTGCTCAGAGCCCTCACAGGCAGGTGGATGGAGGCCAGCTTCACCAACATCCTTCTCTCACCACCTCCTCCACAGAGTCCAGCGGACAGCCAAGGACCGAGCTGGCTCTTCTAACCAGCTGTTCAGTTTCCTCCGGTCCCGGTCGGAGCAGCCTGCTCCCCAGCAGACCACAGCGTAGTGGACAGTAGAGCCAACAACAGAGTGGTAAACAGTCCTAAGCAGAAGGGTGCTCACTCCAAAGGACCACAGCCTCCTCAGGAGGTGGAGGCGGCTTTGGCAACTTCTCCTGCAGTAGAGATGGCTGAATGGTGTTAAAAGCGCTAGAGAAGTAAAAAAACATGACCCTCACAGCACTTTTAGGTGTCTCCAGGTAAGTCAGCGCCCGATGCTGCAGATAGATGGCAGCATCCTCCACCCCCATGTTTGGCCTATAAGCAAACTGTAGTGGGTCCATCACTGGGCTCACTGCAGATTGAAGGTGGGTGAGGATGAGTCTCTTCATGGTCTTCATCAGGTGGGAGGTTAAGGCGACTGGTCTGTAGTGGTCCAGCTCCCTGGTGTGTGCTGTCTTTGGAACTGGAACCACACAGGAGGTCTTCCAAAGGGTGGGGACCTTCTCCAGACAGAGGCTCAGGTTGAAGATGTAGTGACCGCTTTACAGAGCTGGTCAGCACAGTCTCTGAGCAGTCTGGGACTGATACAGTCAGGTCCTGCTGCCTTCCTGGTCTTAAGCCGCCTCATTTCTCTCCTCACCTGATCAGATGTGAAGGAGAGCGGGGAGAAGGAGGGGTGGTGTTGCGGTGGAGGGTCGATGGTGGAGGGAGGAGGTGTGGAGTGTTGGGAATGTTGGGGGTAGGAGGAGACTGAAGGGGACAGTGGAGATGGGATAGTGTTGGTGTCAACTGGATCTGGGAGGTGTGTGGTGGGGGGTTGACAAGGGGTGGGGCAGTGGTGGAGGGAGCAGAGGGATTGGCCCAGATCTGATCTCCATCAGCTGTCCCCCTAGCGCCGCCCTGTCCAAGTCCAGTGATGGGTTTCAGACCTCTCCACACATCACGAGCGTTGTTCTCCTCCAGCTTCCTCCTGTAGCTGTCCTTGGCCCGCCTGACGCTGTACTTCAGCTCTCTCTGGACTCTGCTCAGATCTTCTCTGTCCCCTGAGATGAAAGCCCTCTTCTTCCTGTTTAGCAGGGCTTTAAGATCAGGGGTCACCCAGGGCTTGTTGTTGGAGAAACAGCGTACCCTCTGTGTTGGTTACCTTTGTTTGTTTTAGAGCTTGAACCATTCCATCCATCTACTGCTGCTCATCCAAGGTTGGGTCATGGAGGTCCAGAAGAGAAATCCAGAATGCTGGTGGATCCCAAGATGTTTCCAGACCAAAGCAGATAAATGACGACCCTGGGGTCTCCTCACGTTTGGAGGGAGGGCTGAGCCTGGCCATTTGTTTCCTTGCTGTCTTATGCTCAACCACATTAGGGTCATTAAATCTGATTTTCTCTTGTTTTAAATGGCCTTTTATTCACCAAATATCTAAGTTCTCCAACTTTCCAGCTGTTAATTTCTAAATTATGTGAACACTGTACAACAAAATACCAAGAAATCTGATCTGCTCTTCAACCTTAAAGTAGTCCCACTGATAAACGAGTGTCCAAAAAAATTATATTTCAATAATCTCCTGCTAGAATTAAAAAAAAAAGGATTTTGAAGCAAAAATATAATAAAAATATAATTTGAATAGATAAAAAAACACATATGAAAAAGCTGCATGGGCCTTGAACTTGTCGCTACCAACATTTATAATTGGGAGTAAACAAAATTGTTCCTGGAAACCGTAAGAAAGACTGACGCTGTTACCTTGAACATGTGAGCCGGCTCATCATACACACTTCAATAATAATAGGAAAAGTAAGACCAACGATAGGTATTAGATGAATGGAAATTATTAATGTTCACAAATATTTTTGTGACACATCCGTCTTTTTCTGAAGTATTTGATATCGTCTTTATTAATGAAAGTCAGTATCTCAACTGCAAATGTTGGAAATGCAAAGTTTGTGAAAAATAAATGTTGTTCATACAACACTTTGAAACATATTTTATGTATGGTTAAGTCATTCTGGAGAATTCAAACACTTATACAACGTTTCCTGTTGTCGTTTCTATACTAAATGTCTTAAATGTCTCCAACCACTCCTGAAGTCTCTATGACCTCACTATGACTCACTGAAACACAATGACAGATGGGTTTCTGACTGTGACTATGAATGGAAATTTGTTTAAGATGTCTGTGAGATTTGAAATGATTTTAGAAGCTAGCTCACGAATGTTGTTCACAATTAATCACCAGCATGTGCAGCCCAGTGAGATGCTGGGTGTATCACTTTATGCAGGTTTAATGTTGGTCTGTTTAATTCCAAGTGGTCATTTTATACACCATCTTCCCTCAAACGCTTCTCAGAAATCCCACCCAAACAGCTTTCAAACATGCTTTCACCATGTTTCCTGATCATGTGCAGGGATCAAGCATCAAACTAATCCAACCTCCATGTCAAGGATCCCCACTAATGACCAGAAATGGATCTGTGGCCATAACACAGAAGCCAATCAGCATTCTGCAGCGGAGGAGCCCATCATCTCCGAGGAGGAATCTGATGCATAAAGTCAAGAACGTGACCAAGAGCGAGCTCGCCGATTTTCTTGAAATTGATTGGGTTCTACCCTATTTTGCTCATCCTTTGAGGTAAAACTATTGTTCAGTCACCACATCTTGAGGGAGAACATCTGCTGAAAATGACCTGACTGGTGATGCATACCATCATCCCTGAAAACCAGATGGAAATTAACTTTAATGGCTTCACTGTGGGATAAGATCTGTGCCAAAAGGATCAACCAAAAAATACAGTCACACACAAAATATATCAAAACAAAGCAACCAAAAAGAAGATTTCAGAAGCAAAAGTGTGAATTTCAAAAGCAAAAAATAACTCTAAAAACAAAAACTATTTCATAAGTAAATATTTATTTTTCAAAACAAAAAACTTATTTTTACTTCTTAACAATTCATATTTGATTTCTTTGACACCTTTTTGGCTCTCGTTTAATTCTGCGTTATTCAGACCATTGTAGGCTTTTAGTAGGCCAGCAAAAACTTAGACCAAAAGCAAAACCTAGGAAGCACAATCAAAACATGCCCTTCAGAATAAAAGCCTAAATGGTCTGACTGAAGCAGAATTAAGTGAGAAACAAAAAGGTGTCAAAGAAATCAAATATGAATTGTTAAGAAGTAAAAATACGTTTTTTGGTTCCAAAATATACATTATTGATGTACCAATACCACTTTTTTCAAAACCGATCCGATACCGATACTTAAATCTGAGTACTCGCCGATACCGAGTACCGATACCGATACTTCTACCACACAAAAAAAATGCAACAAATTGGAATACAGGTTTTATTTTTTCTTCTCTGCTTTTTACAACAAATAACTGTGTTAGATTAAAAAAATATATATATATATATATATATAAATATATATATATATATATATATATATATATATATATATACACATGTATACATGTACATGTATACATATGTTATAACATATTACATATGTTATAACATATTACATATGTTATATATATATATATATATATATATATATATATATATATATATATATATATAAATAAATGATCACAAAACTAAAATATAAGGTGAAAAATAACCATTTTCTGTGATTTCAGTGAAATTATTGCAGTTTTCCACATTTTGACCAAATAAAATGAACTATTTGGCACCATCTCCAGCTCTCAACCCACACTGTTCCTCTTTAGCTCAATAGCTCCCCCTAGTGTTCAATATAGAAAACTACAACAGAAATCACAAGTCGCAGACAGTGAAGCCACTGGTATCGGTTCCTGGTATCGGGTAACTTTAACTGATACCGATATCGGTATCGGGCCGATAACGATACCAGTATTGGTATCGGTGCATCCCTAATATACATATTTATTATAAATACGTTTTATTTTGTTTTTAGAGCAAATTTTTGGCTTTTGAATTTTACACTTTTGCTCCTGGAATGTTCTTTTTGGTTGCTTTATTTTGATATATTTTGTGTGTGACTATTTTTTGGTTGATTCTTTTGGCACAAATCTTATACTGCACCAAATAAAATCAACATCACCAAACCCTTGGCTTTGCAACTTCTAACATTGAGAACATGTTTAAAAGAGCAGCAGGATGGCTGAATTTCTTGCAGAAACAAAAGAATGTCAAATGTATTATTATGGTTGACCTCAGAAGTATCTGCAAAAAAAACTATCTACTAAATTCAAGAAACTTCAAGATTATTGTTGTTATTTAATGCAAATCTTAGCTATATTTTAGAAAGTCCCTGTTTTGCAAAAACATTCCTTATAAAGTCATCAATTTACAAGAAAAAAAAATCATATTTTCATATTTTGTATATTTATAAATTTATAATAACAGAAGTCAAAACTCACATCTTTAACATTTTAAATTAACCAGTAAAATCACATAAAGTTACAAATAATTCCATCATACATTTACCACTGACACTATAGAAAACATCAATTTATTTTTCATGAATTTTCATGATTTTGTAATTGTTCTGGGAATTTTACGACTTTATTCCATGAGGTTTTCGCTTCTTCTTGATAAGGTTTAAACGCAATATTTCCCTGAAATGTTGATAATCAATGTAAAATTCATTTGCACACTTAGTTTTTATAGTATTTCTTGTTTTTTCTTGACCTAATTAATGATCAGTGCTTTACACGTGACAGGAAGAAAATACTCCTACTTTTCCTTTTTGTCTCCAACTTGCATAATTATTCATCTGGCAACAACAGAGTTTCTCCAGCTGAAGACTCAGATGAAAGCCCACAGAGGGTGGTGGAGTGTAAAATGTCTATGATATAGAGCCAACTTAGTCAATAAAAGCAGATGTTTCACTCGCTGAGCACTTCCATAAGTAAGTATTCACAGGCTGAGTGATCTGTCATCACTTTGGCTGGAACAGGAGCATCCTCGGGGCTTTTCCTGTGAATCCAACATCCAACACTTCATCCTGCACACAACCTCTCTGCACACACCTGTCACTGTACATTAGAGGGGATTTGTGCCCACCAGTGATGGAGGGCTCTTCACAAAGTAACATGCAAAGTAGAGCATTAATTCAATTAATCATTAAAGGGGTAAGGCATGACATCACTGTAAAGGTGTAGGGGTTTTCCGTGCAGTTAAAAACTGTTTTATCATCACTGAAAAGTGGAATACAAACCTAAAATGGATACAAATGAATGCTATGTTATGACTAATTTCTACAGAATTTGCTATTACTGAAAACACAATTCCTTCTAAAAAGCTTTGAAAGACTCTTGCTCAATAATTCAAAACGGAGGCCTTGAAATGTCTAGCATGGCTTTGGTCAAAATGCTATAGAAAAATACAACAACGGCTCTTTTATCCAACATTATTTTACAGTTCTTTTCATAATAACTGCTTATAAAGAGTGTGCCATATATCATCTCTTTAGTGGGGTCTGCCTTTTGTTATTGATCCTGAAACCTAATGCTACTCTCAAAAATGTGAATAGAACAGAAATAAGAGGAGAGTATTTCTATTTATACCCTCAGTAAATTTCTTTCTTTTTTTTTTTTTTTGCACAATCTCAGCTAGTCATGCAAAGGTAGATTGAATTATGACAATATTGGCTCTAGAAAACATTTGTTTCTCTGTCAATTTTTTACTCTGTGTTTAATTAAACTTTCAGCAGCCATAACTAAGAGCTAAAGCCCTCTTCATAGGAAGATGATGTGAAAAATCAAACAAAACATGGATGCGCTTTGCAAGACTTTTGCAATGTCAGGTGTGTATATAGATCTTAATGGGCTCCACCTCATGACTAATAGTCTGTTATAGGTTTGCAGAAAACATCCACAGATTGCAGTGGCTTATTGTTGGGTTTCACATGATCCGGAATTTGCAAAAGGGGCAGGAAGTGTTTTGCGCCACAACAAAACACAGCGCGATGGATGAAAGCGTCTATACTAAGGCTTTAAATGGGCTGGCACAGACGCGATATTGTGAAAAAATACATCATCATTTAGGTTAGTTTTTAAAATCTGACTTTAAATACTCTTGAGGATTTACCCAGCATTGACGCAGTCGACATAAACTATCTCGTACTGCCATTTTTATAGATGTGTTTCTAAGTAAATGTTCACAAAAATACTAGAAATAACATCTAGTAAACCCTGACCTCAGGGCCGGCCCTGAGCTGAATGGTGCCCTAGGCGAAAAATGATTTTGGCGCCCCCTACTGCCCAGAAAAGAAACAACGTAACTTTTGCTAATTCTAAGTAGTAAGCAATGTACTAAAGTTGGATAAACTTGAACTGATGACATTCATTCATATAATAAGTAGGGGGCACAACAGCATGATAGCCCTTTAGTCTTAGCTAACTTGCTAAATGATGGTCCAGGAAAAATGTTCACAATTTCATGTATATTAATTAAATACCTCTACTTTGGGCCCGTTTTTCCTCCTCTTCCTTTCTTCGTTTCCTGAAGGCTGCCCCAGGGGGCTTGCTTTGCCAGCGACTTTTAACAAGGTGTTATCACTGACAACGTCACAGACTCATCATGCATTATCTACAGTGTTGGGCAAGTTACTTCAAAACTGTAATGCATTATTTATTACTTGTTACTGTCATTTTTAAGTAATCCCTTACATTACAATATTACTGTTTTTAAATGTAAGGCATTACACTACTTTTGCATTACTTTTAGTTACTCTCACCAATATAACTGTAAATATGGATTTGACCATAAAGGTAGCTCATTCTACATCCAGTGGAAGGTGATGTGATGATACATGGAGATATACAACTATCTGGATATGCATTTATCTATCTATCCATCCATCATTTATCATCCATCTATCCATCCATCATTTATTATCCATCCATCCATCTATCATCCATATCTCTCCATATATCCCTACCTATCCATATATTATTCCATCATATCTATATACAGTATATTTAAATCTATAAACATATCTCTCTGCATGAGCTCCTTATTCATTAGTTTGACTGACTCCTACCTCCACCTGTGTGCTTCTGCTCCACCTGTCTGCTCCTCCCTCCTGCAGCAGAGGCTGCATGACGCGCCTTTCCTCTGCTCAGTGGGCGAGAGAGTGAACTCTCCAACTTCTGACGTGAATAACAGAGTGACTCTTTATCATGAAACTACTTCTCCGTTCGCTCCCTTCAGTTTACGGAGCGCTGCATGCGCTCATATGTCTTAACGGGCCTTGGATACCGTGAGCGCGCACGACTCGGGCCGCGTTTTCCCTCTGGACCGAGTTCTGAACCGAACCACGCACGAGTTTCGGACCGGACAGAACCGGACTTGTTTCACTGGCTGCAGATTAACTCCTCTCTGCTCTGTCTGACCACATTTTTCGCTGAGTGACGTTTCTCCTCTGAAGAACCCACCGCCTCAATCCGGGTTAAACGTGCACTGTAACGCGCACTGACGTTAAAATATTACAGCTTTTTGTCTGTAATGCCTTACATTACTGTGTTACTGAAAACAGCAATGCATTACAGTAATTAATAACCTTTGGAAGTCGTTACTCCCAACACTGATTATCAATAAACAACCGGACGGAGGGATGCGTGCAGCGCGCCTCTCCCCCACCTTACTGATCACAGCGGCAGCAGCAGGTAGCCATGAGGCGCCACCGTTGACTGTTCATGCAGCAAAAGTTGTGCTTTTTTATTTATTTATTTAGTTTATGTATTTATTTATTTATTTATTACTTACTTTGCTCTTTACATGAGATGAATGGTGTGTCCAGCAGTTTGTCAAAATAAATTTAAAAAAAAATGTAAAGGGACAATTTGGCGCCCCCTCCAGCAAAGGGCGCCCTAGGCAGTTGCCTAATCAGCCTATGCCTAGAACCGGCCCTGCCTGACCTGTTACAAAGTGATCACTGCAAACTCTAGCATTGTCCGTTTCTACGCCTCTTGTTTTTAGCCGGAGATTACTGATCCACTTCTGTCGTCTTCTTTCAGTAAGTTTTATGAAATTAAGTCCTTTGTGGCACACGACTTTTGGGACACGAAAAAACGTTTGTCTTTCTCCTGATTAGAGCCATTGCAACAACCGTAGACCGCACAGAATTTGGGCATTTTGAAGCCGAGTCAACAGAGACAATAGGGTTCTGTGCAGCGGCAGTTAGTTCCTGACCCCCATCTACATTTGGTGACGTCAATGCTACATTATGTGAAACCCAGCAATTAGAGTGTTGGGATCCTAAAGGCCACTTCAAACTGGATGCAGTTGTGTTGCGGTGCGGTTTCCACAAAGACAAAAAACGTTGAGTCCAATCAGAGCCTGCACACCAGCTCCAGTACGTTTGAGCAAAGTTTCCGCAACAAGTCTATTTTTTCTGGATCCAAATAATTAAATTGCCTCCTCAAAAGGTCAAGTTCTGAAGAAGTCTGTTATTCACCCATTTATTAGAAACAGGTGTTAATCCTGCTGGATTGCGTCCCTCGGGGACTGGAGTTGGTGATCACTGATTTATGGGATTTAGGTCAGGCTGGTATGCTGGGTGCACACTCATTGAACCAGCTTATAGTACCTTTGGCAGAGTGGCCAGGTACCAAGTCCTGCTGGAAAATGAAATCTCTATCTCCTTCATTGAGAGTCAAGAGTTGACTCTTTTTGACAAGCTGAGTCAAATGATTTGAGAAAAAGAGTCGTAATTCTCTAGCCTAGTGAACTAGACCGTCATTTCTGCTCTGCAGAATTTGGTCTAGCCACGCTCATTGCAACCTCTGCAGCCCACTGATTGGTCCGGTCAGTCTCGTACCGGGCCAATCACAACGCTTAAACGGGTTGGAGGGCGGGATTAGCCAATGATGTCAGAGCTCCGACTCTGAATTTAAACAATCATGGCGGCAGTTCAGGAACCGCGTTTGTTTGAAGCGTCTTCATTATCAGCTTTAGACGATTTAGATTTGGGCTTTTCTCTAAGACGTGAACAGATAGAGGCACCTAAGTCTTTTATTTTGAAAGAGGATGTATTGGCCACTTTGCTGACGGGACATGGTAAATCTACCAGCTGGTTCCTGTTTCTGCTAAATGGCTCTAGCGCTATCCAATAGCATGTGCAGACTGTTTGATTGACAACCATTGATCCTGCCCCTATGAATGCATCGTTTCAGTGGACCGTGGCCAGACTATATATCTACATATATAGTCTGGTTTACCAGGCTAGTAATTCTCACCACCAACAAAAAAAAAACATTGTGGGGATGAGAAAAATAGCAGGAATAAACTTATTTGATAAGTGTAGCAATGTCCTCATCATCACACTGAAGGAGTGATGTAGGAGTGATATGCATTTCTCAATGTCAGAATTGCTGCAAGCTATGCTGTATTCAATAATTGATGGGAAATCAAAAGTTCCAAACATAAAGAAAAACCTTTTTAACTCAGGACTTGGATGAACTAGTCAGAGTATGAAACACTGTTGGAGCGTGGTTGAAGCTGGTGCATCATAGAGGGATAATTCTGCTCTGAGGTTTCCTTATATTGATGTACCAACCCCCTGTAAATCTTTCCGATACCAATCTGAATGTAAAACTGAGTGATTTACAAGAAAATGGCATCTAATGAGATATTTTCTAACCTGCAGGGTCTTTGAAAAAGGCAGGGTTGTGTTTTTAGGAGGTTTTGAAATGAAGTGACTACACAAATAAAAAAGCCTTCAAAACAGAAAAAAAAAAGAGTATTTTCCTGTCTTTTATACCCACTCCCACCTCCCAGGTGACACTTAGTAAAACGAAACCAAGTCTGTGGATAGATGCGGCTCTAAGAAAGGTCACTATTACAAGAATTTAAGCTCAATCTTCAGACAAATGTTGAAGGTCAATGAGAAATGACCTAGATCTGAGGAAAATTTGTGGTTTGAATGGCTGCCACCAAACCACCAACATGTAAAAGCGACAGATGTGTGTTTTTCTATGAAATACAGTCTTGTCTCCAGCCGAGCATGAATCTAGATATTTTGGAAGAGCGGCAGCAAAGGGGAGAAAGTCAGGAGGAGGTGAAAACAATGAGATCACAAGAGACGAGGAGAGGGAGCGCAAGGTGGAACCTGAAAAGAAGAATATACAGCAAACAAACAATCATGACAGGGAGCATGGTGAAGGGAGTGTGGTCTGTCTGGACTCGGGGAACTATTTCCACAATAAACTGGTGAAAAAGAAGGCTAGGGCAGAAATTGCTAGTTCTCAACAACAAGGAAAGGGGAAAAAAAATCACCAGGAGTCACTTTTGTTGTAGTGTAAAAAGAGACTTGTCTACATGACACCTAAAACTCCTTGTCAAAGAGCTGAGGTGAAGTCTGGTGGAAGAAATTCTGCAGTATAACCTCCTGCTGCCAATCATCTGTGCTGTGTGAGCTCTTCAGAAGTCGAAATTACAGGACAAGCACACACCGATCTAACCGCACTAAAAAGTAGGATGTCTGAACTCTGGGTCAAAGATCAACTGTCAGACAAAGTAGCACTTTTTATTTTTCTACCTGTTTACAGATCAAAACTAATTAGGGATTCTTTTCAACTTATAAAAGTCAATATGAAACCTACTGGCTGCTGAGAGTAAAGGAAAAACTAAATGTTTTGTGGGGATCTCTGATAGCAATAAAGAGTTTGATGCACATTCAGATAAAAATAAACATTTTTTAGGTTTTTTTGTTCACTTCTGATAGTTGGGAGATTGTTGTAATGGTGACATGATGCAATGTGAATGATTTCATTTAAAAAATAGTCTCACAATTTTAGCCTTTTTTTATTCAGATGCTTTTTTATGTTGTACACAAGCAGCTTTTAAACATCCTGGATTTAGACCAGGCTAGAAAAAAAAAATCTCCAAAATGCCTCGAGTTTGACCATCCCAAGGGATTTGAGCTCTCATATAACATTTACCAAGTTCTTAGACCTTAATTAGCTTCTTGTGTACAAGCCAGAGACCCAAGAAGCTAATTAAGTTCTGAGACCTTAATTAGCTTCTAGGGTTTATGGCTTGTTCACAATCACTGTTAGGAAAAGCCAAGTGAAGCAAATTTCCAAATGTTGATTCTTAAACCTTTTCCCAATAATCAACAGCACTGAGTTCCTCCAGCTGGAGCTTGAAAACTAAAATAACTGACGCTTACGAAGCAGAAGTCAACCCTGAGAGGACGGCAAAGTCATTTACAGACTACCTTCAGTTTATAATACTGCTAATAAATGTGTACCATGAACTAGTCAAGGTCGAGATAATATCTTGGTGATTTTTGATGGATTGATAGGGAAGATGAGGGAGACTTAAGGGAGATGGATCAGATTTTGATGTGAACTATTTTATTTGACATTCACGTTTCTGACTTTCATGGAAGGAAGAAAAAAAAATCACTGAGTTCAGTGTTAGACGTTTACAAATGAACATCTAAAGAATCTGTGTAGACATAGTCTTAATGTCTGTTTTTACTTGTTTAAGTGTTGATGTTGCATGCTTGAATCAACACTGACAGAGCATATCTTAAAGCAGCTTTAGGCAGAACAAATACTGCTCCACCTACAGACAGAAACATGTATTACAACACAAAGCAATGAATAGGCATTAAATGAGCCACATACAGCCAAAGTTAGGCAGGTATATAATGAGTTCATGATGTTGGAC
The DNA here is from genome assembly GCA_006937965.1 of Callopanchax toddi. NCBI lineage: Eukaryota > Metazoa > Chordata > Actinopteri > Cyprinodontiformes > Nothobranchiidae > Callopanchax > Callopanchax toddi. Next base: position 1,226,206 of record SSNR01000170.1, on the reverse strand, counting down.
AAAGATATGAATGCTCTATGTATCCTATGAATCCCCCAATTAAAACAATTTCCAAGAAAAGCCATATGAGACTCCTACAATGTTACATGATTGAGAAAATATCTTGAATTTGTAATTTTGTAGGAGTGAACAATAGATCATAGAACGTAGGGATTTTACAGCTTAGTCTCCTGCTGTTGTTGAAAAGTGAAACCATGATATCAAGTTTGTGGGAGCTGACATTAAATATGTCTTGAGCCATAATTAACAGTTAGAATGTGTTGTTATTCAAGCATGACATCATGAGTTACAGTTAAACATATGTGGGAATATTGATCACGCAGCAGAAAGATAAGAACTACATGAATCAACACAAAGAAGAAAAGAAATGTTTTTTTCCCAATCAGAACAATGACCCATGCATTTACATGATGGGGCGGGAATTAAAACGTATTCTGGAACCAGCCACTAGGGGGCATTTATTAAAAAAACCCATCTGTGTTACACTTTATTGTTTTCTTCTCGGTCACATGAGTTCATGCACCATTCACAAATTATGAATATTAAGTTTAACTGGAAATTATTACAATAACAATCAATTATAATGGAACATATGTCTGGACAGCCTCTCTATGGGAATTTCCTAGAATCTCAGAGTAGAAACGTTGATATTATTCCTTCTAAACGTCTTTATGCAATGACCCAAATTTGATTTCATCCTGGACCTTTTTGCAGCATTCCATTCACTTTATTAAATATAGCAAAGACCAAGTCAGCATCTCCTGAGATGTAATCAGTGTTTTCTAAGTCACGGACTCTCAAGGACAACCATCTCACCCCACCTGGTCATGGGGTGGATGCTGAATTCATGGGAATCCTCAGTAACAGCGGACACCAACTCATCCTGGGAGAAGCCATGGGGGCCACAATGTTGGGTGTTTGGCCCAGCAAGAATGCAAACAACCATCTGGCACCTTCAGCAGGTCCCATTAAGCAGGACAAAGCAGGGGAGATCCCTGGCAGAACTTGGAGACAACAGTGACCTGCAGCTTTCACACAGGGCAGTAATCTGGGATATTCTGATATGTTGCCATCATTGTAATTGATGATGAAGAGGAAAAATAAATAGCATTTATAAAAAAAAATGATTTACAAGCTGGGACTGTAAGTAAAATGCGAACCAAACCTAAAGGTCTAAAACCCCCAAATGGATGAACAGAAAACAGAGAGCAAAGAACTGTAAAAGCAAGACAAACCCAACAAACCCTAGAACCATGAGCTACGTTTCCAAACCATAACCACGTGTTTTTAAAGTTATTTTAAAATATAATTGCTTGGTACGGGAGAGGAACTTTCCTCCTCAGCTTTACACTCCTGTGAGCAGCTTCAACCACCAAACCAAGCTTCCAAATGCTGACTTTTTCACCTGTTAAATATAATGAACAGGCATTTTGTGGCAATTTCACAAAGTGCCTTGGGACTGTTTTGCTCTGTGCAGGTATTTTTCACTCTAATACCACAAAGAAATAAAAAAATTATATTGCTGGACACGAATATAGTTTTCTTTTTAGGTTTATTCAAACTTTTTTGGTTGTTTTGTTTTAAACATAATTACTATAACATGATTTAAAATGATAAAAAGTGAAATACAGATTATTTACAGCAGGAGTGTTCTTTTTGGTAAGGCACCAATTTTTCTTTTATAAAATCCAATGGGGGCCACATTCAGAATAACTCAGTGTGTTAAGATGCTGCAGATCCAGCATCACGCTGCATCCTGGACTGTGGAGCTGTTCATGGGTGTTGACTAGAAGCTTTTAGCAACACCCCACAGCAGGAAGTGGAAGTTATAACGAGCCACGCAGATCACTCTGCAGCTTGGCCGTGTGTGATCACAGGCTGCGCGCTTCATACCGCGACCTAACACAGCAGTGCCCGAGCCAGCCCAAACATGTGCATTTTGCCTGTTGTGTTCACTGACTCACATCCAGGGAATATATTTATTCTGTCTGGTCTGGGAATGCAATGGAATCCACCTGGAAAAGTTGAAGAGTGCCACTGGGTCTTGGATAGTTAGCTAACAACAAGTGGTTACCTTCATTAGCCTTAGCTTCAAAGATATCATTTGGTTCACCAAATCAAAGGGCACAAAGCGGGTAGATTTGCTTTGCAAGCAAGGCATAATTTACCCAGCACAATAGTTGTCGTTTCAACCTCTCTGACTTAACTTTGGATAACTGCAATGTTGTCGTTGACATAGACTATAAAAACAAAATATCATTAACACATCATTTTTCAATGTGGTAAATGAGATGCTAACTAGATAAATGTGGCTCTTTGTTGACTAAAATGTGATGAGACGTCTGTGAGTTTTCATTGGTCTGATGAGACAAGACGATAATGTTAGTGTATGGAGCTTTTATTGTGGGGGGATGAACTCTTCATTATTTCCAGGGCAGTCACTCTGTTACTGTCCTTGTGGCGCTCTCTCTCTCATCAAATGGATACATATTCAAAGAACGCTTCCCAATTATAAAAATATTACGGATGTTCGATATTATCGGTCTACCAATAATATCGGCTGATAATGGCATTAAAATGTAATATCGGTAAATATCGGTATCGGTTTTTGTAATGATGACACACATGACCTTTACACACCATGCACACATTATACATCAAACTGTTTGGCAACTTCTCCTCTCTCCCAAAATGTCAAAATATAACAAATCTGATGTATAGTTTTTGAAATATTTTTATTTATTTGGCACACCTTGCATTAAATAGCTACTGTGTTTGTCTTTTTTTAATGAGGGCTACCACGCTTATATCGGTATCAGTTTATATCGGTATCGGAACTTAAGAGTTAGACAATTTCGGATATCGGTAAAAAACCAATATCGAGCATCCCTAAAAAATATAAATATTCCTAAAGCATGTGACAACCCTGCCGAATGACTCCATGTTGTGTCCTTATTTAATCAACTCAGGTTGAGTCGTTTGCTTTGTTTTTTTGTTTTGTTTTACTAAAAGTGCGGAGCTATACATTTGCCCACTCAAACCGAGATGTGCTAATGCTAAGCTAATGAGCTTTTAAGTTATGATTAATGATTTTATTTTTTAAACAGCAATATGTCTCTTTTATCATTATAGCTGAATGTTAGACCAATAAATATAGTGTTGATTGAATGTTTTGATTATTGTAGTTTCATCCGTTTTGAATGGTTTTCATTACTGTACGTTTCCTGTTTAATGCCAAAATGGCCTATGGTACTTTTGAAGTGATTGATGTGAGTGATTTTATTTCCAACTTCTTGACCTAAATTACTTTGTTAAAGGATTGATAGTTAAAAAATAAAATAAAATTGACTAAAACCTTTTTGAGTTTTTGTCGACTAAACCTGGCTTGAAACTATCACATATACTTGACTAAAACTAATGAGCATTTTAGTCTAAAAGACCTAAACTAAAGTGTTAGGAAAACAGATACATTTGTATCTTACTTGTTTGGTTTATTTTAAAGCAACTTCAGTGGAAAGTTACTTAAACAATTTTTAATTAAGCCACATGAAAGAAGAGCTATGAAGTAAAACTTTTCACTATTGGATTGTAAAAGATTTAAATATGGCCGCCAAAATATACACTTGCAGTGCCCTGCTACTATGTTCTTGTCACTACCACACAATGAGCTGTATCAATAACCTATCAGCTGCTGCTGCAGTTATGCTAGCACAGCAAACAGCAGGTAGACATCCGCACTTGAGCGTACCTTAGGGAGGGCGAGGGGAAATCAGAGAACTAATCAGCGAAGCTCGAACTGTGGAGGTGAACACAAGAGCAACGCTCCAGTGACGCTGATGGGAGCTGACGCTGAGAATTGGGAGGCGATCAGAAGACACCTCTTACTTAAAGGAAACAGTTTCACCAGTGTGGAAAACTTTGATTCAATGTAATGGAGTCTTTATCAAGCAAATAAGAGGGGGAAAACAACATGAATTGTGTAAATTTGTGAAGTTAAGATGAGAAGATGCTGCTTGTTTGTGTTTATAAGGGAACTCTGTCTTGAGAAAGTGTTACTATATTTCCTGAAGCAGCTCGGTACAATGCTTGCTCTTGTTCTCTGATGTTTGCCGAGTTGTTTGGACTGCGTAACAACGGCGTAATTAACATCCCAGGGGTGTAAATAGCAAGTAAATTATTACTAATTCTATGCAGAGAGAGGTACAAAATTGCCTCCTTTTTCAGTGGCTTGTTAGCAAGGAACACCACACACACACACACACACACACAAGTAAGTAAACACCTCTCCTCCCCCGGTCGTACATGCAAATGCAGTACAAAAGCCATGCGCACAAGAACAAATACAAACACTCACCTACTTTTTAATCTCCCAGCGCCACGAACCCAACGAGGGGGTGAATTATGAAGTGTTAGGACTTGGCTCTGTATCAGAGGGAGGCTACCTCGCTGCTCGTTTGGATGTTAATTAGTTTGGCCCGTTTGCATTTTTATTTATCTGGTGCAGAGAGTTAGAGCTGATAATCTATTCACACTGATATCAGGAAGGAAAACTTGCGCTCGGATGGGGCTGGCCAACTGAAATTGCTTCTTTTCTTTAATTATTCATCAAGCGCGGCGATGACTGGCACCCCGTGCATATATAAGTCACTTCAAGCGAGCATTTATCTGCCCGAGTATATGTTGGGGACGGATGGAGACGTGTCGTCCCTTCTGTCTCACGCCATCAAACACCTACATGATGCATCGTCTCTCCCTCTGTTCCCTCCAGTTGAATTGAAATGTTATTTCACTCTCAATAGCGCGAGCTGTATGGAGACGGATTGATATGCATCCAACATGTGGCACGTAATGAGAAGCAATGACAGAGTGCCTGGACTGTGTGTGCACCTGCCACATACTGCCGGCCAAGTCGGCGGGACGAGAGGCGAAGATGAAGATGAACAGGGCAAAATAAAGCCCCCCCCTCGCCCCTTTCACCCCCCTTCACCCCTTGCTGTGAGGCTGATTTACAAGTTATGGCCCTTTTCTCCTTCATTCCACCGTCATTGAAAGAAGATTAGATGAAGCCGATTGCTTTAGACATCAAGCGTCGTACAGTCGATCCATCAGAGTCCACCCTCGTCTTCAGCCTCTAACCTCCGTTGCTTCTCTATTCCACACTCAACTGATGCTCACTGGGATGTAAGGCCACTATTTCCTCCCTTCCCCCCCCACTTTCTCCCCCTCTCCTCTTTTCATCCCTTTCTTTATCAGTAACTTGTGAATGGCAGCCAATCAGGGGTTAGAGTCGCCTCGGCTTCAGCCTCAGCCTCGGTGACATCCACCGGCAGGATTGATGCACTGCGAGGGAAAAGAGAGAGAGAGAGGAAGTGAGAGAGGGAGGGAGGAGGAGACAGGGGAAGAGAGACACTGAGAGGAGATGATAGAAAGAAAGTGTAGAGGAGGAAAGGGGAGAGGAGCCAGAGAGTGGGGAGGAGTAACGGAGAGAGAGAGAGGAATAGAGAGAAGGGAGGGGGGCGAGCAGGAGACCCTCTCTCCTCCACACTCGGTCCCATTCGTAGCAGCTGTGCTGCTGTCAGTCCTGGAATGTAAGCACTGCCGTCAGGAGTCAGACTCTCCGCCGCTAAGCACTACGAAGGAACACAGCTCTGCACACTCACACATGGATGCTAAGCTGTGAAAACCAAAGGTAAGGGCGCTCTTCTTTTCCTGATGAATGTTTTACGGCTGAATCTATATTTTCTCTGCCTCCAGGGGATGATCTGCTCTTTGCACTGTGACAAAGCCAGACTAAAGGCGGCAGTGAGCAAATATCTCATGAAAAGAAGTGTGCAACTTCAAAGAAAACAGCATCATGGAGCGAACAAGAAAATAATTAGATTTCTGCTTCAGTACTCAGGTTTGAACGTGTCTACGGGGAGTGTTTGGTAATGACTTCAAGTCCACACTGGAAGTGGGTTCAATCAGCTGTTCTCTGACAAAGTGAACTTTAAGAAAAAAAACATTATTAATGACTAATGAATTAATCAGGATTATTATTGCTCTTTCTGATTAAATCCACTCTCCTGACACCTGTCATGTGTAACTTTAGGGGTGGGATCACACTCATTCACACTCATCCTGCTAAATTTAACTCCTCTCCACTCCAGGTACCACAATCTACCCACACAGATTTATTTGCATCTGTACGGCAGGTGTGTGCACCTGTTTGAGGGCACGTATGACTTCCTGTGAGCGGGCGCGTCTGTGGGAAGAGTGTGTTATTTGTCCGAGTCAGCGAGGGAGAATCGTACTTGTGATGTGCTGTGGGCAGATTTGATGGAGAGGCGCTGTACCATTCATATCTCCAAAAACGCTTCAAGGTGTTTATCATGGTGCTCGAGCACGACGAGAGGAGCAGCCAGCAGTGTTGCAGAGCATGTACATGTGCTCTAAAGCACAAACTTAATCCAGCCTTCTTTTTTTTTTTTAAAAGCTTCCTGGTCCTCTATGTCTCTCTACAGGCGTCAAAGTAATATATGGTGGTTTAGCAGCATGTAACGCCATTATTGTTTAGTGCAAATTAGCCATTAACATGCTCCTTGAATCATTGTCAAATGTGGAGTGACCTTTCAGCATTAAAATGAAAAGAGGTGGAAATCTGCTCTCCTACGCAGGCAGAGAGCCTCTCATGAGCATCCACGCAGCACGTTTTAAAGGATTAGACATGAATATTTATTTGTGAAAGTGAGGAAAATGCTAAACCAGGAGAATTTAATCAGTCCAAGAAGGTTTTAGTTGGCTTGAATTGGATTCATGTATTTTTATTGTACAATTTTCCAAGATTTTAATTTTTCTTAGTTTCTTTTCCTTAATAGTTTGGCTCTAAAACCTTCTTCAAGACCCTATCCATCAAAAAAAAAAAAAGTATTAAAAGGGAAAAAAAAAGATTAGATTTGATGCTATACTTGCATTGTCAACGCAGTCTTTTCAAGAAGACTTCACTTCGGCACTCAACCCCCAGTCGCTTTTCAACGAGGAAGTGTGCACTGTATCACAAAATTGCTTTGAGGATTTGAAAACATGAGTAGAGCTTGCTGAGGTCTGCCAACGACTGCAGCCTCTCTGACGGCTGACTTTGGGAAGGTCTAGGGCTCCACCAAGTGGAGGTTTGGACAGGTGCTGCCGTGTTGGTGCATCACGGTAGATTTACGCCAGGTCTGTCACGAGCAGCAGGCAATCACTGGAGCCACTCAAACTGCCAATCAAATAACACAGCTCACATGTTGGGGTGGTTTCAGCTGTTTGTATAGAATAAAAAATGCATTTGCTGGGCATAAACTAAAAACAGCCAGCCAACGCCAGCTTGATGACCTTGTCACCTCCTTGTTCAGTCTTCTACAACCTTATACTTCCAATTGAAATAATATCCAAAATTTGAAGTATTAAATTGTGTGTAGGAGGCCTAATTAGATATTCTAAAGTTTATATAACTCTGCATCAGTTAATGTTTGTGCAATAATTGTAATATGCAGAAAAAGCGTTTTTCCCTTTATAAATGAATGCATTTGCTGCTTTTACATTGAAATAGGTCTCACTGAAAGACTTTTCACTGTATTTGATTACTTTTATTAAAACATGGCTTTGACGGTAAATGGAATTTAATACCAAGAGCTATTTTTTCCCCTCCTCCAACACAAAGAAGCAAATTTCTCAGCTTATTCAATATATATGTATTTTTTATGCTTGTAAGAGCTCTAAAAGAGCCTTACCCAGCAAACCTCCGGAGCATTTTGCAGCTATATTTATTGTCCTCCCAAAGTTTGAGAATCCACAAAAGTGCTTAAGTTGCAGAGGCTCGGTTCAGGTTTGTTGGGGAAGCTTGCATGTTCAATTTTTGGAATGCACGTGCATGAAAATTCATGCAGACCAATGTGCAAGCCTGCGCTTTTTCCAGGAAGCACATCCCGACGACCAGCTCGTTTGTATCTGATCAAAGATATTCTTATTCAGCAAAACAAGAATGTATAATTTGCAGATTAAAGAAATGGAGCACAGTGGGGTTGATGCCAGCCAGAATGTGTTATTTGCCAAGATTAGAAGGAAAAAAAACACACCCTTAAAAGCATATTTAACAATTCAGTCCCTTCACATCCGTGTGTTTTATTGCCAAGCCATATAAGCTGCCTAGAAGTTAATCTAATCATAAACAATTTCTTTTAATACACCCCACTTTTTAATAAGCTGAATAAGTTGAGATAATTCAGCTTGAGCTTATAGGATCTGGCACGGATTCAGCGCGCTCATTCATCCTTTAATGGAGTGTTTGGAAGAATTCTGCAAAGAAACATTGGCCCTAATGCTTAATACGCACACCACATCAAAGATTAATATCCAGAATGCTATTAAATCTCAAGGACAGGCTGGAATGATAATTAGAAAATGCAATCACAAGCATCAGACTAGATTAATTGCAAGGCGGTGCTTCCTGATTTCAGCACGTGGAACGCACTTATGGTACATTTTCGTGCACGAAAAGAACCTAAAATAAAAGAAAACGGTGCTCCAATCAGCAAAGCATGACATACATTTGATTTGTAGTTGTACACCACTTGGACAAACTTTTATCATGCTTGTTTGAATAGAAAACACTTGGGCTCACGACCTTTAGTGAGAAAAAGTACATTCAAGAATTTTACATAAAGATCTCATTTACTACACGTTTTCTTCAATCACTTGTCATACAGTGATTTAACCCCAGTGACACCAACAGTTTTTATTTAAAAACTCCAGACAAACCTGGATTAATTGACTTGTCTCGTTGAAGCATTCCCCGAGGAACACGTGAATGCTTGTCAGGATAATTCTCAGACTCCAGCCTTTACACGAGAACCTTCCTAAATGGGTTCTTTTAGAAAAAGGGGAAAGATTTATTAGGATTAACCTCCAAAAGAACATTAATTATGCATGCACACCCAAATTACCTATCAGGGCCAGTGGAGTTGAGGACGCAGCCTCAGTGAGGTGGTGGAAGAGGAGCGCCAATAACATGAAATAGCTTATCGGAAGCACGAAAAATACCTGGAGATGAGATCATTTTTGGCAATTCCCAACATTCTCCTGTGGATTTACATCCTTTTGAGAGCTTCACAACATCTTGGAGGGGTTGAAAATCATTGAATATACTCATCAGTTATGGATACAAAAATGTACAGGAGCTAAAAATTGTGAGGAGGTGTGAAATGGGTAGGAGTGGGGGGTGATAAAGGGATGGAAATAAAGAGACTTCCCCTATAGCAACACAATCTGTTTAGAGGAGGATGTTCTGTAGCTGCAACGCCGTGACTCCACGAGTGTAAAGCAGGACAGAAAAACAAAACCCGAGTTGGTGAAGAGAGTGTCGGGGTGGCGTCTTTTCACCGAGTCAGACGCCCGCATTAGGCCATTCAGACTGTGGCTTTGAAGCAAATCCTAATGCAGCTAATAATTAGTGAAGTGCTGCTCACTCTTTATTATTCACACACAATGAACTCAAATTATCAGACCTTGAAAAAAGTGGACATTTGCAAATAGATTATAGGCAGGCTGAGAAAAACAGGCTGGAAATAAATGATGTGATTTTCATGAGACGTCAGTGTGGAAAATAAAAGTGCAAAAAAAGATAAAAAGGCTGCAAGTTATATAACCTAAATAGGAAAATTATTTTAGAAATCTGATACGTTTTTAGTCATTCAATTTGCTGCATTCACTTTGTATTGAACATTCTTCATGAAAACATTTTTAACATTGTACAGTTTTTAAAATACATTCTGCTGTTTGTTTCCTATGAGTTTGTAAATTTTGCAAAAATATAGACCTACTTGGGCTTTTAAGAGGTTTGAACATTAATTTGCTTTATTTATTTTGTTTTATTTAATCTCCATTTAAGCAGGTGGTCCTAATTGAGTGATGTCTTATTTTGAAGGATGGTCAAAATGGCTCTAAAGAAACAGTTAAGTTCAAATTTACATCAAGAACATTTTTAAAAAAATACACTTTTAAGCTCACATCCAGATTATTAACTGCAGGTAAACTTTTGATAACAGTGTTGAACTCATTGAACGAGACAAAAGCATTAGGATTTATAATGAGTTTTCCATGACCATGTTCAGAAAAATGACCTAAATGTAACCAAAGAGATTATGCAAGGACCATCACCCAGTTACTGGTAGAATTGACTAAAATTGATCATTTGGCATTAATCAGTTAGTGACTGTTTTTGTTTTGCATGCTCCAACAAATAAAATTATAAATAACACTATGCAAAAAAAAAAAAAAAAATTCTAATATATATTTGACTTTTATTGCAAGTTGCAAGATCTCAATAAAATAAGGTGTAATTCAAATTAATTATGTAACCATTTAGAGAAAAATAAAAACAACGTATGTACTGTATGTATGTAGCATCTTTCTGAACTAAGCTACATTTATAAAGTGCGGTCACTGGGGAGACTTTAGGTTCCCATCTTGCACATTAGCAACCTGAAGATAATTCATGCATGATCAATTTTGTTAGAACATTTCTGTTTTATCCTTCAGAAAACTAAATCAGCACAAAAATATGAAAAGTATGTTTTTTATCCAAACAGATAAGATTATAAGTGTTACTCAATAGCATGGTTTAGCCTAAACTAAAATAACCTTACTCTTCATAAATAAACACCTAAAATCAAACTAGTGGGCAAAGCTTAAGGATCAGGGTTCATGACTGTTCCTCAGTCTGGCTAGGCTTTACAGTAATGATTGCTCAACATTCAGCCTGAAGGAAGGAGGGTGAATAGTTCATGGGCTGGGTGAATGAGGCCCATTATTACATCTTGTGTCTGGTCATCTGCTCATGTAAAGGTCCTATAGAGAATGGAAGCTGGTCATTTTTGACCATATCAAAGAGTTTTATTTATATATAGTTATCCCATGTTGTAATCTTCAGTTTTTACCATTCTGTTAACTTTTGTTTCCTCTCTTCACAGAAATCTAAAGGACTTATAAGTCAAGGGAATACAATGCTCGTTCTGATGAGGCTACCTTCCAGTGTTTATCCTCTCAGAAGTTTATTTCCATAACTCCGACGTCATTGTGGACATCACCCAGCTGATTGGATACCATGATAAGCAATCAGGCTCTGCTCCTCCTGATGCTCTCCGTCCTGTGGCCCAGTACGGCCCTTCCTTTCCTGCCTGGGAATATTGGGAATCTGATTGGGATTCCAGAGAGTGATGGGAGGATTCTTCAGCGTTCCAAACGGGGATGGATGTGGAATCAATTCTTTCTGCTTGAGGAATACACCGGAAATGACCATCAATATGTCGGCAAGGTAAGGTGTCCAAATGCATTGTCTGTAGACTAATTATAGAAGGTTTAGGTTGTTGAGGTAGTGTTTGATTTAATTGGGTGGAAATGGATGGCCTGCCAGAAATCTGGCTGTTACAGGCAGAGTTAACTGGAGCAATCAGATCCACATGAGTGCCTACAAATGCTTTCTCTTCCTGCTTCCTGAGTACTGCTAATCCAGAGTGAAAGTGTACGGTTATATCTAAAATCAAAGGGTCATTGATTACTTACAAGGCAGATACCACTATTACTGAACTACAAAGAACATCATCCAACTTCCATCGGTGAATATTAAAGTCATTCCAGTCAGATAAATGCCATGATCATCACTCAGGTAACAGCAAGGATATAGAGGCAATGAGCCAAAGAATTTAGGGTTTTTTCCTCCACACATGAGCCAAGACAAAAAGAGATTTCTTCACTCAAATATGCCTGATTGAGAAGGTTTATGGTCAATAGAATGCATGAAATACCTGATAAAAGTGAATATAAGATTCCCTACCTGATATAAGTCACAGAGTCGTCAATGTCAGGCCAGGGTCAGATGTGTATTTCATGGGACCACATTTTTAAAACTGCATAACTTGTGTCTTTATAAGACTAGTATCTCACTGGCTCATGACTAGTTAGAGACTAAAAGTGTATTTCTATTGAATACTATATATCAGCTTGTTTGCAATTTACCCTCGTATTATTTAGAATTTGGTGTTCAAAACTTCCCACAGTTGTTTCACATCACTTTTAGATGAGTGAGGCTGTGAAACAAGCAAGGAAAATAAGAAACCCTTGCAAACCTTTTGAAACATTCTGGAAACTCCTTCATAAATGATATTCATTATTTGTCACCAAATGTCGCTGCCCAGGAAGATTCTTGCTTAAAGCTAATATGTGGAGCATTTTAGCAAGAAAGCATTTTTTGAATCCAACGTACCACGGCCCCTCCCAAAACAACCTTTCTCCCCCCCCATCCAGCTTTCTATTGCCCCACCTCTACACGATGCTTCACTCCGGTCTCGAAGCCGGGCATAAACTGTGCGTTGTGGCTCTCAGCTCCTGCTCAAACTGTACGACTGCATCGCAGGGTTCAATCATTCACAGCTCACTAATCATGTTCTCACTCTGTACGATGCTCTGATGAGACCTGACTGTCACACTGTGCTTATCAAACACGTCGCTCTTGAACAGGGAGCTGAATAGAAGAAGCAGAACCTAGAAATGAGACACTTGGTCCAGAATAGAATGCTTGACCAAAATAAACACGGATCCTTGGCAAGCCTTGCTTTTCTGCGATGCGCGTGCACGTTGACTGACAGCCGACAATGTGGAAATTTGAATTCTACTGGCTGAAAAGGTTAGCCGGTCAGAGAGTATTCAAAAAGGTCTATAGGAGCAAGGAGGATCTTCAGAAAAATAACAAACATTGTGGAACTCTTTCCATATATCGTATTTTAAAACTGAACAATTGTTTGAAACATTTATAAAACTTTGATACATAGAAAAATACTCTACATATCAGCTTTAAGGCTCGTATCTCCCTGAGTTGTGACATTTGGTGACTAGTTAGATACAAAACTATGAGAACATATTCAAACATTTACTTGGAATTGCACTGAAATGATAATGTGCAACAATTGAAAAATGCGTGCAAAATTTCACTTGCAATTTGGTGACAGATTGTCTTAATTACTGTATGTCTTAATCTGTATAAAAATGTGTCCTTACTTTATTTTTTCATGCTCATAACATCAGATTCTGAGGGGTTTTCTTGTCTCCAGTCAGTCACAGCTTAACTTAATGGATCTGTTTCACATTTCTTGCATTTTCTAAATTTGAGCAAAGCTTGAGGTTGGTTCCAGATGCCAGCAATGACTATTTGCCTTGCGAATCTTTTGCACGTGTTCAATATTCCAATGACACAAGAGTGAGGCCGTGTGGCATGTGGAAATTGGGAACCTTTGCAAATATTTTGAGACATTTTCTAAACAGCTTTGTAAATGCCATGGCCCAGTGAAATACCGGTTTGGAGTTCCAGGACAACGCTACTCATACCAATTGGCCCAGATCAGAGTAGATCCTGTCAGCTCACCAGTGCAACATAAAGACAGGTGTGATGCGGAATGCTGCTGTTATCAACTCGAAGGGAAATGAGGTGACTGTCAACACCCAATTTTCCTCAGAGGAGACTCGCTTTCATCACACACCTCATTCTCCGGAGAAAACAAGTGTCTCGTGAAAGGTTGAGTAGGGAGGGGGGTGTGTGTGGAGGGGGGGGGGGGGGGGGGGGGGGGGGGGGTGACAACTTCCTCTGCATCATCCTGATGTGGGTGAAGAGAAAGGAATGGCAAACAATAAATGGAAAACAGAGACAAAAAGGATGAAAACATATCAATCAGAAGCAAAAAGGTCAATGGAATTCAACTTGAGAAATGTGACGATGCAGCAAAGCAGCTGCTAAGTATAAACGAGGCTATATGTCAGTGACTGCTTCTTGGACGCTTTGTGTCACCCAACTTTTGTGGCGTGACGACAGCAAGATTCATCAGCTCCACACTCTTCCTTTGTCCAAAGTCATTCACTATTAAACTGGCAGAAAATCACGAAGCTTTAATAATTTACTCGTAGGGTTGGGCTGTGGGGGATCGGGCTGTGGTGACACACATCAGTAATTCCATCAGCTTCATTTGAGAGTTTTAGCAACAGGGACCAGTCTCTGGTGGCGATAGTGACTGACAGAACATGGTTAAAACAAATGCATGAATAGGTTTAAAGTAAGTTCAAAAACAACATCTAAATGTTCCTCTGATATGTGAGATTGTCACTCTGATATCTGGCCCGTCAGTAGAAGAAATGCGGTGTAGCTGCTGTGACTGATTGCATGCTCAGATTTGCCACCTCTTAGAAACCTCCTACAGCCTGTAATGATTCATTCCTGCTCAGACATTTTCTCATTTTGCATCCAATTTCTGATTATTCCCCAATGCTGATCAGAGAATTTACAAAATTACAACCACAGAGAAGCTATCGTGCCAGAGTATCAATGGCCAAAACACAAAAACCTTTGCCTAATTAAAATTCTAGGTGGATACAGCCAGTGGTGGCTCTTATTCACCATCTGTTCCAATGATTGGCTGAAGTCTGCTTGTGATGGTGACAGTTGGATGCTTAAGTCTGTCGAGCGCTCTCCAGTAGCGCCTGTCTTTTTATCGACGGTGGCTTGAAGATGTTCCAAAACTTTATATGTTGTTTAAAAAAACTGTCTGTGATGCCCTCACCAATGAACCCTGTTCTTTATAGGGGACTAGAATTAAAGAAAATACAGAGACTAATAAGGAGAAGAGCTACATCAAACCATAACAGTGTTTGAATATATCGAAGGGATGACGCACTGCAACTGTTAAACAGAGAGGGCATTTCAGAGGGCCGAGGAGACTGCAATACTAATAGGTCTGTCACTGAAAGTTTGCATTCTGCTGCATCAAATGAAGAATCAGCAAGTGTCAAAAGACCCAAGGTTTCAGGATGGGGTGCAAAGGGTCAGAATGTTCTAAAGAGTAGGGATATACTGGAAACGGTGGTAGGGTAACCGTCGCAATAGGCAGTATAAATCAGAGAATCTAGGGCAAAGTTGCAAACCTTGAAAGATGGGCAGATGGAGCACCCATCTTTATTCACAAGGAGATCTCCAAATCTTCTGGGGCTACAACAGACAGCTCAGTTTTACTGCAGAGTTCAAGAAGATTTGTAGACTTAAAAGCTTCATTTCATGCAGGCAGTTGACCAGTGAGTGTGGGGGAACGTTAATGATATAGTTCTAGATTTTTGTAGCGTCAGCATTTAAATCAAGCTTGGGACCATGAAGGGAAACCATTTGTGCAGAGGGATTAGTCAAAAAATAAAGAAATAAAATTTACATTTTATAATGATTCTAATTTCATTAAAACTGATTGTATTTACTGCGATCAGCTGGATCTGACATGGTCTGAATTTGTTGCTTGGTACAGAATTTGAGATGACTTGTGTCCTGAACTTAAGTGGTCCAAGATAACCTCCTTGAAAATGTTAAAGCACTTCCTGTTGGAACAGACTGATACATGGAGAGAGCTGTACCTGTTCTACCTAACCAATGAAACAGATGTTCAAAAGGAATAAAGCAGCAAACGCAGCAAAAAATAAACAGAGGATAATGAGGTATGGAAATGAGTAAAAGTTACATTCACTGTTTTATGGTAACACTTTAATATTTAGATTTTCAAAGGTACACCTACATTAATTAGTCAGTAGAAAATACTGGCCTTGAGTAAAACTGAAAGTATTTCTTAAGGACAACAACGCTGCTCCTCATCCTGCTGACGAGCTACGCGGGCAATACCTACTCATGCCTACTCGCAATGGTAACATGGATTTAGTACAAGAACAACAGCTTGGGGGACACAGTATATGGCTAGAAGGCCAGATAGATGTGGCTCTGTTAAAAGGTGATATGTGCAGCATTTTTCTATTCATCAAAGTTTTCTAAATGTTTTAAATGATACTTCAGGTCTAAACTATGATCTATGGGTTGAGTTCCACAACCTGTTATTTTTCTGAAGACCCTCCTTCCTCCTATAGAACCCTTTGAATTCTTTCTGACCGGCAAACTTTTTCAGCCAATAGATTTCAAATTTCCGCATGCGGGCTGTCAGTCAACGTGCATGCATGCACTTCGCGCACATCTGTAGACACCCAGTCTCGTCAGCTCATGGAGAAGTCAGAGCTCATTTCTTCTAAAAAGTTATCTAATCCCCAGCTACTAAGGGATTCATTTTTAACCATTTCTCCTCAAGGAATGGAAAGGCTTGCCAAGGATACGCGTTTATTTGGGTGAAGAATTCCATTTTGGACTGAATGCAGTTCATTTCCGTGTTCTGGAGCTTTAGTGCGGAAGCTCGCACTTCGAAAACGACGTTTCATAAACACAGTGACAGAGACAGGGTTTAGACCCTCGTACAGTGTGAGAACATGATTTGCGAGCTGTGAATGACTGAACCCTGCAATGTAATCGGCTGAGGCCGCACGTGACCGCACGCGCCTGTATAGGTGGGGTTATAGAACGCGGGAGGTTGGGAGAATGGATGTTTAGGGAGGTGCTGTGGTACGTTGGATTCCAAAACGGCTCTTGCTGAAATGCTCCACATATGAGCTTTAAGTAGCCCTGATGTAGGCCAAAGCTACACATGGTTATGATGAGCAGAGGAAACATCCATTTAGTCAGAAGGTCTTTAATTCAGGTGGCCAATCCTGGTCCTTGAGGGCCGGTTTTCAGCATGTTTTATAGGTTTCCTTGCTTCAATACGCCTGATCTGAATTAGTGGGTGATAAAGAGGCTTCTGATAGCCTTGAAGGCACACTGAGGAGGTCATTCGACATTTAAATCAGGTGTGCTGAAGCAAGAAAACCTCTAAAACTGGATACCAGGAGAATCAGGATTGCCCACACCTGCTTTAAATCATTCCAAATGTTTTCTCTTCTAAGTTTAAAAAGAAATATGTACATCTAGGTTTTAATTTTTTGCAGGCAGATGTCTGGAGGGTGTGTTAGAAATTTAGTGAATAGTTTAATGATAATATAGGTTTTTTGTAATATCATGTATAAATGATGTTTGACAGCAAAATGGGAAATGATTGGATAAGGGGGAACATGTAGATGGAAATGGGAGGGGTCCAAGTTAATAGCCTGGTGGCACTCCATTAACTGTGTTCTATTAGGCAGGTTAAGCATATTTACTCTAGGCAACTCTGAACCTTTGCACCTTGGTACCTAATTACTTCTACATTTCTTTCAGCCATGCCTGTGTGTGTGCCTGTGTGTGTGTGTGTGTGTGTGTGTGTGTGTGTGTGTGTGTGTGTGTGTGTGTTAAGGCCCGAGCTTAGGCAAATCAAGTCACTGATCTGTATTGCTTCTCTGCAGCTGCTGAAGTGTTGCAGCAGTTGCTTTTTCATTATGCGTTTCATAGATGGTTGTTGGAAAGACTAGAAATACTCAACCAATCAAAAATGATGAGTGCTCCCCCACCACCCTGCAAGTTACAGGTTCAAAAGTACTACCTCCAGATTACCAGGGCCATTTCTACCCTGGTAATCTGTTTTTGGCTCTATTTTCATAGTAGAAACCGACTGTAATCAAGAAAATGTTCCTGAAAACAAAATGCACATTAATACTGAAACATAGAGCTACATCAATGCAATCTAGGAAATAATTTAAAGTTAAGGATAATTGTATGGGAGATCATCAAATGCAGCAGACAGGTCAAGAAAAACGAGAATCTGCCAATGAGCAGGAGAAATAAAACACCACATTAGTCGTTATGTGAAAATGTTGATATGTTTTGATAAAAAAACGAAGTATACCTGAAATAGTCTGTAAATTGTTTTTACGCTGATTAATCGTTATGTTTTTAGATTATTCAATTTTGTGCAAATTTAAAACAGCAGTGTCAAGAGTTCCTAACGCCCAGAATTGTATAATGATTACATAATTGACATAAATTATACACTACATACGTTCTTTTTAAATTATGTAATCACTGACAAGAAAGGGTACAAAAACAGAAAGAAAAACAAAAAAGAACAGTCTTGCCTACCAAGCTATCAAAGCTTGATGGTCTTCCACATTAAGATCACTTAATAGCCTTTTGCAGTGCACTGTGGGAAACCTTGTTTATTTCACATTCAATCAAACCTCTCCAATCAGCCCATGCATGCTCGCTAACTGTCACTTGAGGTTGATTTCTTGATTATGGCAGCCAAACTAGATGTAAAGAACTGTCAGTCTTTTATTGCGTTATTGCTTAAAAGAAAAGAACACAGAGAACTGCTTCACAGTGTTCAAAGAACGTGCTGTTTTGAGGTTTAAAATCCTGACAGAGACTGACAGAGACATTTAGTCATTAATTCATTTTGAAGACCTAACCTTTCTGCAGGATGAATTGTCAAAAAATCCCGTTTCGTCCCTCTCATGTCCCGTGCAATTAGACAGAATTAAACGAGACCCTAAATCTCATTTGAACTTTCTTTCACAGGGCCGTTAGTGAGAGTGAGCGCTTGCTGTCTGCAGCTGCAGTGCCCTACTTCTTAAGCAGGGCTGTGAAGTGTGAACACTTGCAATGCTGAGCAATACAACCGCAAACTTTGGATTCAGGGGCATCCGAGTGCTGTGTTTGATGTGAACTAAATCCTATTAAATTCTCGGTACACTGCATTGTGCTGCGCCTTGTAAACAAAATCTGCTGCCCCAAATTAAAATATTCAAGGTAGCTCACTTTGTTGTGTTAATATTTGGACAATAAGCATCCTTGAGAATTCGGAAGGCCTCGTTCGATACCTCTCTGAATACATTTAGGTAATGAAAAAATACGAAGTGCATTTGAGATACCGTGTGCTGTAACTTTAACCTGCGTATTGACATTATAGCACGCTGCTCGGGTTGTAAAGAATTGTAGCCTAGGTCTTAAAAGATGCAAGGAGAGAGGAGAAAGAGTAATTATTCTGTATCCATTCTGCGCTCTATTTTGCTATCTCCCCCTTGCAGCACCGAGCAATGCTTACCAGAGACCTGACAAGAATTGCCAATGATTTTGCTGCTTTACTGACAATTCCTCAGTGTTTGTGCAAAGCGATTTAACTCATCAAGGCTCTCTTCTGTGCTTCTGTTGTAAGGCCTTGAAAAGGCTGTGTTTGTGCTGCGAGGCCTTGAACGACGAGCCACTAAGTCTCTGCAAATATAATGTGTGGAAGTGCTAACATTTGATTTTGTAAGGACTGTGTGGAAACACTCTGCAACACTTCCCCAAAAGTGTCAAGGCTTTTTTTTTTTTTTCCAAGCTGTACAAATTGATCTAGATTCATATCTGGGATGTGGAGTTTAACACGCTTTGAAATAAATTAAATCTCCTCTGAAACGTCGATAATATCTTTCATCTCGGTTTATTAAATGGGATGTATCAAAATGAAACATCCTCAAAGCTCCATGTTGCTGGATATTGCAATCAAAAGCACTCATGTTTTGATATTATTTTGTTTGCTTGTGCACATTTGCTTTTTAGTTTTCAGACCCACTGACATAAATCTACAGTATATGCTGGAAACGATAAACATACCTAAATGACGCCTTCAAACAACTGCAAGCTCTCATTTAAATTAATGCAACATACAAGCTTCTGTAAAGATATTTATTATCTTGCAAGATCTAGTAAAATCTCATCTGATGGCTCTTTGATTGTTGTTTTTGCTTCTCCAATTTTTTCTTCTTCGTTGTTTACAGGATAAGATGGGCAAATATGGAAATGATCACTAAAAAAAAGAAGTAGTGGATAATATAATCAAAAGCTTTAAGAAAAAATAGCATCTCCTGTGGTCTGAAATTGCCCTGGCCTAATTACAACAGTGTTAGCAAAGTTTAAACAGTCAGAGGTCTGAGCTGCATCCATAAAATATCTTTTTCATCTCACTTTAGGAGTTCAGCTGACCTCCAAGTTCAGATATACTAAATAACCAATGCGAATCAGAAGATGAGGGATGCAATTATAGCTGTTTGTCATTTATTTGCATAAGAACAATAAGTTCAGAAGAAGAATAAGTATTTAGCATTAGCAAATGCAATTGCTTTTTTGGCCTAAGCCAAAATGCAATGCCTGTCCTCAACCTTTGCATCCAAACAAGCATCATATCCTGGATCAGAATCCTATTTAAGTGAAAGAAAATCCATGCAAAAACTCTCAGACCTGCCTAAATTATCCTATAATTTAAAGTCACAATCACAGCATACCTTAAATCCTTGGTTCACTGGCCTAAACCTTGAGAGAATTCAAATTAATAAGCAATGCATCGTAAACATTCCATCTCACTGGTATCCCAGTTTAATAGACTTCAGATAATGGGGTTGATCTGCATGAAAATTTCTTCAAATACGACGCCAAATCCTGCGCATCTAGTTCATTTGAACTTGACAGTGTCTTGTTTCCCTCATGCGTCCCCATTCTATAATTCTTTCCTGAGAATAGTCACCGTTCTGGCAAAACATTTCTGATTTCCATTCAGAGTTGTGCTGTTGGCATCGCTCTTCCAAATGCAGGAAAAATAATTACTTCCCCTCACAGCATGCGGGCATTAATATTAATAAGCTACCGAGGTACACACTGCGTCCCTAACTCCTCGTCATTTAAAATGTGAACCCATGAGATAGTGCTCTAAATATATCTGCTGACAGATCCAGAACAGTAATGAGCTTGAATCAAACGTCTGTCACAACACGCCTCCATTACTCCTCTGCGACACCACGAGGCTCTTCAAGGTGATGGATAGGTCAGAGGTGACTAATTTTAGCAATTGTTGCTTTAGGTCAGATTTTCATCATTTTTCAAAGGCACGATCTGGAAGAGAAATCCAAGACTAATTTGACCTTGAGTAATGGGCCATGTCGGACTTGACACAGTGGGCGCTGAGGCTCGGTGACTGAGACGGATTCCTCAGTGGACTTACATCATTATTTCAGCATTCACGAGAAGTCTACAAAGTATAGACTGTAGTGGAAATGTAAAGGAATATTTGAGTCAAATTAAGATGCAACTCAAAGCTGAAAGAGTTTTCAATAATTTAAAAGAGGAAGCAAAGTTAGGAAGAATAAATGTCTCCTTATTAAGAAACAAAAATGAAATTCAACACTTAAAGACTCATTTACATTAGATTAACACCCCTCTCTTTATGGCCTATGAGAACATGGATGGATTGTTGCAAATTTGGAAAACCTTCTTTGTGAATGCAATCATGGCACTGTTCTAGACAAAAAGGTTTTCTCAATGATAATTTCCACTTCCTTAGCATGGCTATTTCAGACCGTAGCTACCGACATGCTAGAGGACCACACCATGCTAAAGAAGAGTTAAGTCTCTTTCACAGAACAGTTTTGTGATACGACTGCAAAGATGACCCTGGCCATACAAAGATTGCCAATCATGCGGGTCGTGTTTCTTGAGAAAGTGACTTTTCATTTTTAATAGATCCAAAAAAGTGGTGGAGTGAAACTCAGGCATAAAAAACATGAAATGTGTAATACCTCTCTACCATACCAATACTTTGAAAACATAGTGGATTCACTTTTTTATAACTTTATCTTCCATTATGTATTCGTGAAAAATGTTGTTTATCGAGGAATTAGCTGATCTCTTTGGAATTTGTTGTATTGATTGTTGCTTATACTATTAAATACCGTGGGTGGTTGTATATACTGTACATCAGTACATCAGGCCAACTTACTATTTCACATGTTAACCACTCCACACTATTATTACCTTGCTTGGTGACTAATGGTCAGAAACAGGAGCACTCCCTTGTATTCTCTCAGTTCTTTTAGCCATCCCATTGAGATGGCCACAAAGTGTCTCAGGCGGGGCTTTGGATGTTAGACACTTTTAATTTTTTTCGGTAAAAGAAGTCATACTACAAAAAAGAGATTTGTATGACAAAAAAAAAAGACACATTTCCTAATGAATTGATTGTGTAATTCAAAGGAGACAGTGGAAATGAGGCCAAGGTGGAAAATCCTGAAAGACGATCAGAACAAGATCTCCAGTCTTCTGTTCTGCCTTTAGGACCACAATCAAGCTTTTTTACTGCTAAGCTGAAGTAGATTTATGGTCATCCAGGTATTAATTTCATGCAAGCAGTAGACCAAAGTGTGTGTGGGGAGTGTCATGAATAGTTTAGGGCTAATATAGATTTGTGTATCGTCAGCGTATACATGGAATTTGAGACCGTACTGCCAGATTATTTGACCAAAGAAAAGCATGCAGATGAGAATGGGAGTGGTTCCAAACACAATGTTGATGAGGTGATGTGGTTCTAGCCTAGACATGAGGTCAGTGGGGTAAGCCCTGCTCCAAGCCCTGCTAGTGCATGTGCCCCATGTAAGTGTACAATGCTACCAAACTTCCCCACAATCCCAAATTTTGTGCACGCTCAAAAGTGAAGTTGGCTTATCGTGCTCTATCACAGGTAACGGGGGAGTCCACTGAGACTATAATACACTCCACAAGATCCTGCCTAGACTCTGACAGACCATCCAAATTCTGGTTGTTTTTTAAGGATAACCAAATCTATCAATACAAGGCAATAAAACAACCACAACCATGACCCAATACAATGAAACACAATTGTCTACCTCTTGTCTTTGTGTGTTCATGTAATAACCAAACCTCTCTTTTTTTCAGCTGCACACTAACGTGGACAAAGGTGACGGCAACGTGAAGTACGTCCTCACTGGAGACGGGGCAGGCACCCTGTTTCTGATCGATGAAAAGTCTGGAGATATTCACGCTACCAAGAGGCTGGACAGAGAGGAGAAAGCCATGTACACGCTACACGCAAAGGTTTTGGATAGAAATACCAACACAGAACTGGAGCCCGACACAGAATTCAACATCAAAATTCACGACATTAATGACAATGCGCCAAAGTTTGAAAAGGAAATCTATTTTGCCAGTGTCCCGGAAATGTCGGAAGTTGGTAAGTTGTGTTTTCTCTTCAGTGGTTTTAAATTAAAAACATTTTTATATAGTCACCATTACATGCAACCCCCTCATCCCCCACTTTCTCACTCATTCATTCATAGTTTTTGTTCATTTGGGAGTTTTTTTATTTCTATAATATAGGGTTTATGCATTTGTTTTGTTTGTTTCGATTCATGTTTTGGGATATTTTGAAACTTTTTGCAAATTGTGTTTTACTAAAACTTTGTTGTTGTGGTTTTACCACGGGGAGGCTCATGTTGGTCAATTATTACCTTTTTGTTTTGAAGTAGCTTTCATTATTGCTGATTTTTCCAGGGCTCATTGAGCGTAAAGATATTTTACCAACTTTTAACCTTTTCTTATACACAGTCTTGGCTTGCATCAAACTTTCATTATTAAAATGATGCTTATGACATATATACTAGTAACTAGGGCTGCACGATTTTGGATAAAATGAGAATCGCAATGTTTTGGCTTAGAATTGAGATCACAATTCTCTCACAATTTTTGTTCAATATAAATATTTTTTGCACTTATTACCTGCACATCAACTTACTAACAGCTGATACTGAACATAAAAACAATAAATGTCTCTGTTTTCTCTTACGTGCACAACCTTTGAATAATTTTAATAACAATTTTGAACTTTGTCATTTGAGGGAGAAAGAGGAGCGCTTGTTTTCATGCAGATTATGTCCCAGATCAAATGTGGTGAAATCATTGTCTTCTTTTTTTTTTTTATTGTCGTCATTTGGAAATGAGATTGCATACAAGTATGAATTGAGATCGCAATTTTTTAACAAATAACTGTGCGGCCCTACTAGTTACTCCCCCTTCTAGCCACCAAAATGACCCAAAAAAGAAACCAAAAAGCCTTTTCATCCAGCCTTCAAACTCACCAGGTGCCATCTAATGCCAGGCAAAGCATCAATGGAAATCAAGTTAAATCCCTTGAGAACCCACCTTGCAATCCCTTGGTCCCAAAGGAGCTATTGCTAACATTATGCTACACTAGAATTGCTCACCTGTTTTTGTGTGGCTCAGTGCTGCTCCACTTACATTTTTAAACAGAAAATACCTTAAAAATACTAGGATGCAAGTTGTCCCAGCAGAAGGTGTAAAAAATAACTAGTGCTACCAACTGTACAAGTTAGTGGTCCTGATGATGTGGAAGATTAGTGTGTATTTAACAGAATTTGACAAAATAATGAGATACAGGTATAGAAAACCACTGTACTGCCATCCAAATTGTGTAACTTGTGCTGGTTTTCATTGATTCAAAGTTATTTTCTGCTCTTTTATGATTGTTATTTGTTTGGTCAGGCTCATTGGGCATTCATAATAAGTAATGCCATTTGCCATTTTTAATATGCAACAGAAATATTGAAAGTTTAGATTGCCACAGTCTTTCCAATTAAGTATTTGCTTCATTGCACTCAATTCCATTCAAGTAATATAAATAAATTGGTCGGTATGAATATAAACAAAGCTTATGAAAATAATGCATGCAAGTTGAAATCAATCCTCAATTATGAAACTGCAAATTAATACACAGGAGCAATCAAGGGTAAATCGAAACCCAATTGCCTATATGGCAAATAACAATACTTAATTTGGAATTTATAAATCGGTGTCTTTGGATTTCCCAGCTGCGTGGCCTCTAGAAAGAGGTGTGTCAGGGTCACAGCTACTCATCTGTGGACTAATAAACTGCCTCACATGTTCAAACTGAACACACTGCTTTATCAAGCCAGCCAGCCATGAAAAATCAGCAGCTCCCCCTTCATGCTATCGGTGCTAGGACTAAGTGAGACAGATGTTCAAGGGGTCATTAGTATGCACAGAGACAGACAGACCCAAACAGGACACGGCAGAGGTCTCCTGAATGCCAAGGACAGCGTTTGCAATCTAGGTTATCGAAACGCTTGAGTGAATTAAACAGAACTTAATATGGAAGTGATTTTAATGACAGGGTGTCTGAGAGGAAGTGAGAACGCTCAAAGATTCAGTGTTGCTTTACTTTTCTTGTGCAAGAATGAAGCATCTTGAAGGGACTTAAAAGCATCTCTGTTTACCAGAGTTCTGTCTGTGAGAGGTGATGCTGTTGTATCGCAGGCCTCAAATGTTTTCCAAAAAAAAAAGGGATGCTTGCTGGGATTTTTAATAAGAAATAATCCATCTGTGTCAAATGCTACAAGGATTCAGCTTCTGAAAGTATTAGCTGACATTGCTGAGAGTCTAAAAAACAATAAAACTTACAATTTAAATTCAAATCTAGTCTTTGGTAAAAAAAAAAAAAAAAAGAAGAGAAAATCGAAAAAACAATCTGTCACAATGACAGATTTTGAACATGTATAATTTGAAATAAGCAGATTCATGGTTTTAATGAAAGCAATTGGTCATATTTTTTCACTTTAATCTGAAATATTTTGAATAATTTATATTTTAAAAGTTGTTTCACTTTTAATGAACGTCCAATTATTGTTGTATAGTGCTGTTAGCATTAGCAATAAGGGCCAGTATCAGGAACCACACCCTTCACCTTTCTGGTGAATAAAGTATAACTAACAGTCAACTTGGGTTTACTCAGGCAGCAGAAATAAAAATGGTAGTTTTTTTTTTTACCACAAGCATGAAAACGCTTTTAGCTGGGGCACTGTTGTAGATAAGAACAGAAGTAAAAATACCAACATATACAGAATCTCAACCTGTTTTCTAATTTTTATACAAGTTAACATTGGAGCACAGGAAGCCATTATTGGAAGACAGAAAAGTTGTAGCATCTACAGTATGAAAAAAGGCCCTGTTGGTCTACATTCACAAATGAGTAGGGATGCACTGATACCGATACTGGTATCGGTACCGGCCCGATTAGGAACCAAAACCAGTGGCTTCACTGTCTGTGACTTGTGATTTCTGTTGTAGTTTCCTATATTGAACACTAGGGGGAGCTATTGAGCTAAAGAGGAACAGTGTGGGTTGAGAGCTGGAGATGGTGCCAAATAGTTCATTTTATTTGGTTAAAATGTGGAAAACTGCAATAATTTCACTGTGAAATCACAGAAAATGGTTATTTTTCACCTTATATTTTAGTTTTGTGATCATTTTTATTAATATTTATATACTTTTTTTTTCTAACTCAGTTATTTGTTGTAAAAAGCAGAGAAGAAAAAATAAAAAATGTATTCCGATTTGTTGCATTTTTTTGTGTGGTAGAAGTATCGGTACTCGGTATCGGCGAGTACTCAGATTTAAGTATCGGTATCGGATCGGTTTTGAAAAAAGTGGTATCGCTACATCCCTACAAATGAGGGTTAAGGCATTAGTTAAATCGAGCTAAAATTAAAACTTTTCTCTCTTAAAAATGTGACCTCTAGTGAGAAACAAAATAGTTAAAGTATATAGAGGTATGGCTGTTGCTCAAGTTAGCAAAAGTGAAGGCTATAGCTAAAGGTGATGTTGGCTATGATTAAGAGTTTATCGAGGTTAGCCAAAGTTAAGAATTTAGCTCAAATAAAGGGATGCTAAATTTAAGGTCTAAAGTTTGGATTAGCTCATGTTTAGGATTCAGATCAAGTTGAGCTCAGGTATAGTTAAGGTTTTAGCTAACACTAATGTTATATGAAGGTAACATTTTAGCTCAAATTAAGGTTCCCTAATGCTAACACTAATCAAAGTTAAGGTTAGCTAAAACGATTGTTGGTGAAATTTAAGATTTTTGTTCAAATCTCTAAACTTAATCATCAGTGCACTTTATTGATGTAAAAAGAACAAACCTTCTCTAAGACCTGTATGTTCTATGAGTGTATGCTATGACACAGCTCTAAACAAACGTACAACACAGATACATTTATATAGATATTTATCATTTCACCTCTGATAAATATCTAATGTAATGTGGCTTGTAGTGACTGGCTCTACGTTGTCTTTTAAAAATAGCAAGTGATTCATTTTTGTTCAAACATCGTGTTGGGGATGCACTAAAAGCTTGAGTGATCAGATCCATGAAATCACTGAAAAGGCACCTTGTTCTGTAAGGAAATAGAAATCCTTTATAGTATTTCTGAGATTAAAAACTGAGAACTGTCAGTGTGATCTAAAGTGTACAGATGTAGTATTACAGTACTGATAGGAGACAAATAATATATGAAGATTTTACTTTCAGATACTCACAGTTTAGCACTGTTTCTCATTGCTAAGCCTTCTGCATGATTAAACAAAGCAAAGCATGTCAAATGTCTTTCAGGTGACCGTTGGTCATTTTTCCCACAAACCATCCGACCGCTGCAGTGTAGCAGCTGAATGTTCTCAACTTTCACCCATTTCTCTTCAAAGTTTGAAACCCAACCAAAAGCTAAACCAAAAGTTTGGTTATGAGTCTGCGTGATGCAGAAAACAAAAAGTGGGTGGAAGAGCATACTATCAGTCATTTTAACTGAAGCAGAAACAAAGCCACAGTCTTTTAGTTTATTATTTGTCTTTCATCTTTTAGCCCCATTGAGCAGATACTTAGCCATCCCTGCCTGTTTTAGGCCAGCTAATTTGATTTACTTCAGCAGACTGTGGTTTGACATGAATGTTAGAGATTAAACATGACTAACATCAGGGCACGTTTGGCATTAAAAAGCTGTCAGTTTGAGAAATTGCATGGCTGAAAACGGCTCTCAGGCCTGCAGCCAACCCGTGCAAATTGAAAGTAAACAAAAATATGTTGACTCAGTTCCTTGATCATGACTTGGCTGCTGTATCACAGTCAATTAAATTTCACTTTGCATGATTTTGCTTTTCCGCAGGTACGTCTGTTGCTACTGTAACTGCTACTGATGCTGATGATCAGACGTATGGGAACAGTGCCAAGCTTGTTTACAGCATTCTACAGGGACAGCCCTATTTCTCAGTGGATTCCGAAAACGGTGAGACAAACTCAGCGACATCTCTTGGGTTACATTTTAATGTCATGCATTACAGTTTTTGCACCACAAGGACAAATAATGTAATCAGATCTTCAAAATGTATCAGTTTAAGGAATAAATCGATAAGGCCTGCATCTCAGGCACGTTGCAACTGTTAGATGCAAGAAAAATATTTAAATATTGAGTTGGAATCATGCTGGATTGGTACTATTTTTGCAAATGTCAAAAATGCTAAGAAACTGTGACACTTGTTCAACTTTCATCACAGTTTTGTCATAAATTACTTTAATTATTTGTGAATTTGTTTTTTAATTTCCCCCTCATTTTATTTGCTTCTTGGTCACCAACCTCTCCTAAAGTTGTCTCATGTTCACGCAGTTTCTGACCTTCACTGAAGAGAGGTTTGAATGCCTGCAGAAAATTTGTATTTTCTCCAGCAACACAAGAACACGGCACTATGACTCGTATGAGAAAACGAATAACCTTCATTCACCAACAGTTTTAGTCCTGTAAGATCTTAGCTCTGATAAAAGAACAACATATTAAATGATTGTTTTTACTTCGTAATTTACATCCGCAGTGATCCATCAAATTTAAAGGGAGCATATCATTTTAAAGAAACATTTTCTTTCTTACATAGTTTGCATTGAAACTTGGATTTATTCATACATTTGGGTAAATAAGCAATTAAATAAATATCTGAACTTTTAAAATTGTCAATTTAAAGGCTTGTTTCTATAAAGACAGAACAATTTTATAGGTTCTCAGCTCAGTAAACTTTTATGGCTGAACCTACAAATAATTCAACCCTAAAATTTCAAGTTGTCTCCTCCAAATGTAACTGGTCTTCTTTAGATGTCTAAAAAAGTAGTAAGCATCTTCCAGTGAGAAAAAGTCACTTACTTTAAAGGCAATTATCAAATTTTGATCTGTAAACTTAAGCCAGCATGACTCTGACTGCAACAAATCGTGAATGGCATTTGTAACCCATTCACAAAATATCAAATATCCTGTGCAAGCTGCAGTGCCTCTTGTTTGTGTTTCAGGAAATTTGAACATGTTTGAAGAATTTGTAGGGCAAAGTTTTCCATAAAGTATTCACAGCAGTGCTTTAAGTGGAAAAAAATAAGTGCCGGTACTCTCCTTATTAGATTATATATATAAATATACATCTCTGTATATATATATATATATATATATATATATATATATATATATATATATATATATATATATATATATATATATATATATATATATATATATATACATATATATATACCGGTATATATATATATAAAATCCTCATGAAAGAAATTCAGGTTCACTCAGTCATCAGTTTAGTCACTAATGGTTCCCAATGCATCCTCCCCTCATACCTGTAGACTCCATCACTGGATTCTATTTGTCTAAAAGACAATTCAGGACAAGACACCTCTCTACCTGTCCTCTCTTCTACACCTGGCCCATAATAAATGTCACAGGAGGTCTAGTGAAGATATTCAGCTCTAGTCTAGTTAACTAGACCGTCAGTTCTGCTCTGCAGACTTTGAGTCTGGCTTACCTCATCATCTCCAACACTACTGTCTTCAGCTCTGCAGCAGCATGAGACTGGAACATTTACTAAACACCCTGAGATTTATACTCTGACATCTATTACAGCCTATGAATCTAAACTTCATCAGGTTATTATGTATAATAACTAGGGATGCTCCGATCACGTTTTTTGCTGCCGATCACTGATACCGATCACATCGATTGACTGTAAATTTCACATTGTAGTGATGATGAGGGCTAAAGGCTACTTGATCTGTAGAAAATGAACCATAAACGTCCTTCATTTGGACAAAAACGGGTTTTACTGACTTTTTCTAGGATGAGAAAATACAAAAACTTGAAGGCACCATGTAGAAATCCATCCATCCAGAAATCTATTATTTATAGATATATATTTACAATACCAATATAAATCTATTATTTATATATATATTTAAATAATTAAACATATGTTCTTGTGCACAAGATCCCCATTAATTAGTTTGTGGTTGAAATAACATTTCGAGGAAAAATTGTTTTTTTTTTACTGCTTTTCAGACACAGAAAAGTCGACATTGTTTTTACACTCTGGTCCATTTTGTGCCCCAAAATAACAAACTTATAACTGACAATGATCTGATCATTACTAAAGAGTCTACCTGCTGTTCTCTCAGCTCCTCCTCCCTCCACCTGTCTGATCCACTGCGCCATGGCGCGCTGCTCCTCTCCACCTGCGTCATGACGCGCAGCTTTCCTCTCCATAAGCGCGCGAGCTCTCCGTCAATATTTAAATTATTGTCTTTTAATACCAATTTGAAGAATTATCTCAGCCCGAGCTCTGAGCCAATCATGGAGCGGTCCGTTCAAGGGACGCGAGTCCCCGCTTTTCCTCTCTGATCCGGTGTTTCACCAAATTCTGCCACCCTCCTGGAGTCACTCAATACGGCTGGCAGATGAGTTCTCTCATCCACCTGCGTTTCTCCTGCACCGCGCTCGCCCACCGCACCTCCCGCCATGCGCTGCTCGCCAACTACGGCCACCGGAAAAGCTCAAAATTATATTGACATAACACCAGAAAATCTCCCGGTACGGACGGAACGCTGGAAATAAGTGCTGGTACGCTGAGGGGTCAAATTTAGAAGTCCCGGTACTGCGTACCGTTCCGTACTGCCCCACTTAAAGCACTGATTCACAGAGTCGTCTAGAACTTGTCTGGAACTTTGGTTTTCATGTCAGAAAGTGCAGGGAACTTGAGACAAATTTGAGAAGGGTTGGTGACCAATGTAAAGAAAAGTAATAGAAAAAAATCAACATAAGACACGTTGGGTATCATCTCAGGTGGTATAGGGCTCACCGCCTCATTATATCTCTATTTTTGCTCTTGTGGTTTGGTGTTGTCTCTCTGCCCGTCCACTCCAGTGCCAGATGCTGTTTGCCATACCATACTGTATAGTCAATAAAGTTAAGGATGCAACAGGAGGAGTACCTCGGACTCCTGTTGTAGTTAAATCTACATTCTGATCCATTGGTCTGCTTAAATTGTCAGAACAGGAAACATAAAAATACACAAATGACTTACATATTGTTTTCATATACATTGTATGTCCCACATGACATTGCCATACACAGCACATATAAAATGTCTTTCAAAGTATGCACATATGTGTTTTTGCAATTTTGTGTCTCCAACAGTCACAGCCAAGAGAGGCACCGGTTTTAAACAAACAGCATTAGGGATGTATTACATTGTCTGTTGCCAAGACAGTTCAACAATGTTTAAATTTCATTTTCAGCTTTTGCTCTGCGGATGGTGGAATACTGCCATGGTACCTAATTTAATCAGCAGTTGGATTTT
The DNA here is from genome assembly GCA_006937965.1 of Callopanchax toddi. Taxonomy (NCBI): domain Eukaryota; kingdom Metazoa; phylum Chordata; class Actinopteri; order Cyprinodontiformes; family Nothobranchiidae; genus Callopanchax; species Callopanchax toddi. Next base: position 1,195,011 of record SSNR01000170.1, on the reverse strand, counting down.
CAAAGTGCCAACATTAGAAGCATTTAAATGTGGTTTTCTAGGAGACATATTTGGACATGAAGGTTGATTTGATCTTATCTAAATTATCAGTGAGATACATAATATTGATGAAAACGTTGTTTTTTGTTTGTTTGAAGGCACCATTAAAACGGCCCTACCTGGAATGGACAGAGAAGTCAAAGAAAACTACCAGGTTGTGATTCAGGCTAAAGACATGGCTGGGCAGATGGGCGGGCTGTCGGGGACCACGACGGTCAGCATCACCCTGTCTGACGTGAACGACAGTCCGCCACGCTTTGCCAACCGTAAGGAGGCCATTTCCTGCTTCATCTCTACTGATTTTACAATATTCAATAAAGGAAGGTTTATTTACTTTCATTCGCCCTCATGTTTAGATTCCTTCCGTGTGACTGCCGTGGAGTCCACAGAGATTGGTGGCGCCATTGGACGCATCAAGGCTGACGATCCAGATGTCGGCCATAATGCTGAAATGGAGTACAGCATCGTTGGCGGTCATGACACATTCAATATCATCACAGACCAAACTACACAGGAAGGAGTCATTATCATTAAAAAGGTTTGTTAATATTGTGTTGATGTTGTCTTATAGATGTCGTTTTAGTGTTGACTTTCTTATAGCGACGTGTAGTTCAGTTAGTAGAGTGGCCAGTCTGGGTCAGAAGACACTTCACCCACCTTGCCTACTGGTGGTGGTTGGAGGGAATTGGTGGGTGTTGATGCATGGCGTCCCCGCCTCCGTCAGTGTGCCCCAGGGCAGCTGAGGCTACAACGTAGATTATCACCACCAGTGTGTGAACGTGTGGATGACTGTTGGTTGTACAGCGCTTTGGGGAGTGTAGAACTCTCTAGAAAGAGCTCTATAAATACAGGCTATTTACCATTTATATGTGATAGGTGGGAAGTAACATTTTTGCTTGTGTTTGCATGTTCATTTGATTGAAAGGGACTGCTAGATGACATTTACTGAGACTTTAAAAAGTAATCATTTGTTTTTTAAATTCAAGATGGCAGCCAAAGCTAATCAACATTAGTAATCTAAAAAATGGCTACCACTCAACTAATTTTACAGATATCAAGTCAAGATTTGGTGTGATATAGTCCCCTGCATCAGTTACTCTGAACAATAAATGATTACACGACTTTTATGTTCAAAACAAACAGAATTAAGCCTGCGTGGCAGTAGCTCAATAGGTAGAGCCCTTGTCTTGTAACCGAAGGGTTGCTGGTTTGAACCCTGCTCCAGCTGGGACACCTTGTGTCCTTGGGCAAGACAACTCACCTACGTCTCCTGCTGGTGGTGGTTGGAGGCTCTGGTGGCGCCTGTGTGTGGTTGTTTTGCTGCTGTGGCTACAATGTTGCTCACTGCCATCAGCATGTAAACGACTGACTGATGTAAAGCACTTGGTAGTACTAAAATATAAGGCTGCACAATTAATCGTTACAAAATAGTGATCTCCATTCATGCTTGTATGCAATCGCATTTCCAAATGACAACAATTTTTTTAAAGAGAAGACGATGATTGTACCGCATTTAATCCGGGACACAATCTGCATGAAAACAAGCGCTCCCTGTTGTTATTGTTAAAATTATTTAAAGGTTATGTACATAAAACAAGAGAGATTGTTTTATGTGCAGTGTCCGCTGTTACGAAGTTGATGTGCAGGTAATAAGTGCAAAAACTAATTTATATTGGAAAAAATTGTGAGAGAATTGTGATCTCAATTCTAAGCCAAAAAAAATTGTGATTCTCATTTTGTCCAGAATCGTGCAGCCCTACTAAAATATCTCATAAATGTTCGGACTGATACTAATCTTTAGATGTCCATCCAAAATGGAGTGTTTGTTGAAGTCAATCAGATTCAAGATGGCTGCCACAGGCAACTGATCTTGGAAAACACTAACATGGCTGCAACTCTTATCAATTGTACAGATTTTGAGTAGGGGTTGAACGACTTGCTATTTTTACAAATCGACTACCAAGTAATAAAAGTTGCGTCGACTTCGACTAATCGCTGATGACGTCATACATACGGCGTATACAGGACGGCTTTATAAAACTTGACAGGCTTTATTGCAAAAATGTATTTTAATGCTGACAACAAACAGCTCAGAGAGAGCAGTTGTTTTAGGAGCACTTTGGTTTTAATATCAAGTCTTTAGACTAAAATGCTGATTAGTTTTAGTCACATTTTAGTCAGACTTATATGCATCTGGTATGCATATGGTCTATTGTTCGGCCATAATCATAACAAGGACATTTGCTATTTAATGAATAAAATCACTCAAAGCATGATAGCTGAGCCATTAGCTCGTTAGCTTAGCCGTTAGCACATCGGAGGTTTGAATGGACTGAATAGCTCCGCATTTTTAGTAAAACAAGAGATAAAGAAAGCAAAGACTCTCCATTAAGTTGATTAAATAAGGACAATCGATTGGCAAGGGCATCAAAAGCTGCCAAGAAGTACTCTTTGAGTAAATATTCATTTTAATAGCGCAGCGCCAGACCAAAACTGATAAAGGAAATGGAACTAATCAAAGGAAACCCCTTCAAAATAAAAGTTCACGTGATCAGCAACTAGTCGACCTTTGGTTTAAAAAGTCACTACAGCCCACAAAAGTCGACTAGTTCGTGCAACCCCTAATTTTGAGCTATACGTAATTCGACATTCACAACACAAAGTGCAAATGTTGACAGATTGTATTAGATCTTAAGGTATTACGTGAGACTACGCATAACGTTATTTTCAAAAGTCACGTTCTATGAAAGTCTGTAATCAGTACCAGTGTTGCATTTGAGATGAGATCCTGTTTTTATCGTTTCCTTTACCAACTTTGAAAGGTTTTTCTTCACGTTTTGTTTTGAATATAACATTTTTGAGAAAATAGCCTGGGGTTGAAATTAAACCCAAACTTATTGCATGTTTTAATCTAAATCAATCTCTGAGCCATGTTTTGATCTCGTTGTGATATACAGACTCTCTCCTTCATAACTGTCTTACAAATCATTTAGCTCCAGTCGGGAGGAAGAACAGCATAAATTCACATGGGGGAAAAAAGCCCCCTGAAAACATTCATTCACGTGAAAAAAGATATGAGATATGACAGAATTTAGTTTTGAACTGCAGTGTAAAATCTGATACCATAAGCCTGTAAAATGAATAATATAGACAAGTCTTTTGCGAGAAACTCTTTCTTTAGCTTTCCCTTAAGATCTCTCAGATCAGTATTCCTGACTTGGATTTGTTACTCTGAATTTGGAGAGTGACTAAGATAAAGGCAGACAAATGAAATGCAATGAATTGCATATCAAAATCCTGGAGGCGGATTTTTCTTTTTAAACAGAAAAGTCTACAGCTTTTCTCTCTGATGCTCTTTCATCTCCAGGCGCTGGATTATGAAAGTAAGAGGGACTACGAGTTCAGAGTGGAGGTGAGAAACACCTACTTAGATGCAAGGTTCATCCACGGTGTGCAATTCAAAGACTACGCCACAGTCAAGGTCACGGTGGAGGATGTGGATGAGCCCCCCATTTTCACCAGGAACCCTTACATCATCGAGGTGCACGAGGACACGGCTGCCGGCAGCTTCGTGGGCGTGGTGATGGCGAGGGACCCTGACGCTGAGAACAAGCCAGTCAAGTAGGTTGCAAAAACACAAAAAGGAGGTGTGTTGGTGTTTATTCTTCAGGGGAATTAGGTGCTCACTATTAAGCTTACAAATAAATCAATACCCTCCTAAGCAAAGATTTCCTCAAACAAACATTCAAGTAATTTGATTGTTTCGAAACTCATCGTCCAGGTTCAATTATACAAGAGTGAAATCGATGCGAAAACAAGCAGTCGTGGTAGATATACAGTCTGCTTTTGTCAGTTTTATGCAGGGATGATGAAAATGTGCCCAGTAGGTTTTTCTAATCCATCAAGCCACCCACGTGTCAGCGTGCAACAGGGAAGGAAAGAATATTATTCACGGATCCCTCCTGGTGATTTCCCAGTGGAAGATGGCAGTTGCCCCGCAAAGTGAATACAGACAGTGTTTATTTCCCAGAATTATGTAAGCCCTCCGCGGCTCTGCACAAAGTCAAATAGTTTAATTTGCTGTATCGATTCACGCAGCTCACAGCCGCCGTTGGAAACATATGGTACCCGCCTGTCCCCGTCATGGAGATATGGCACCATCGGCCCGCGCCACATGGCGTGCAGCGCTGCATATTCAAATTCCAACCGAACACGAGAGGTGACTGTGACAAATGAGTACGCTCAATGAAAGACGTGTCGGCGTTTGACAAACAGAGCTTGGAAAACTATTTCTTTTAAACAATAGTGGGTGTATGTCTTTTTTACTTTAAAAAAAGAATTATGCAAAGAAATTTTTGCAAACTTCCAATTGTTCAAGTACATGCAGAGATAAAGATACTTCATGTAACTCTTGCAGGTATTCCATCGATCGACACACGGATCTTGAAAGACTCTTTAACATCGACTCGGTCAACGGCACGATCACAACGCTAAAAGCTCTCGACAGAGAAATGTCCAAATGGCACAACGTCTCTGTGGTGGCCACTGAAATAAGTACGCGATCCCTAAACATCTTTAAATGCATCTCCCTGCTGCATCAGCTCTAATTCGTGCTGTTTCCTTTCAGATAATCCTCGTCAGACAACCCGAGTGCCTGTGTTCATCAAGGTGTTGGACGTCAACGACAATGCCCCCGAGTTCGCCATGTCCTACGACACGTTCGTCTGTGAAAATGTCAAAGCGGGACAGGTGAATAAACTCTGGATGTGGTTTAATAATAATGGATTAGATTTAGATAGTGCTTTTCAAGCACCCATTGTGTTTCACAGAGGATCCATTATGTATGCACACACTCACTCACTCTAATGGTGGTAAACTGCATTTCTAGCCACAGCTGCCCTAGGGATGCCATTTTGTGATATCAGCCTCGCTGACCAACATCAACATTGTCAAAGTGACTAGGATGGAACTGGGATGGAACCAGCAACTCTCTGATTGCTGAATGACCCCATCTACCACCTGAGCCACTGCTGTCCCCATTTAAGATCCCAACACAGAGGATAAAAATCCTACTATAACATAAAATATCAGCCTGGTGATGTTTGAAGGTGCATATTAAGAAGGCAGTGGGCTCAATATAAAATGTGATGAGTGTATTAAGATCACAAAGGAAGGTGCATAAAACTCCAGCTGCAACATTGTGGTGGTTTATTGTTGTTGTGGCAGCATATTGAGGTCCTGGGTGGAGCCTGGTGGCCTGCCTGCATCCCGGCGTGTCTTTCACATCAAAGAGCTGGCAATTGATTTGACCAGGGAATAAAAATGTATTTGAATCTGAGATTGTAGCAGGACTGGCTACAATACCATCATGCCAAGGTTATGGCCATCTGTATGTGCTAGCCTGGCATGATCCAACATGTAGCTTCATAGGGAGAGTTGTGCCATAACGGGGCATAGTACAATCATCGGTGTATGTTGAAGCACTGTTTAGGAACATGCTAAAGATATGGGGGGGAGTGCAGGAGAGCATCTTGGGGATGATGAAAACAGCAAGGAACAACTTTTTTTTGGCAAGTAGCAAGAGTGTTGCATCATCATGATATGGCATGTGCAATGAGCCATTTTTAAGCCTAATCATTTATAACAGAAGGCAGATTATAGTTGTATTTGGCCATCAAAGCTTATGAACTTTATATAATGAACCAAAGAACTATAGAACATCATGAAGTGAATGCCTATTGGTTGTTGTTATTACTGTTATTGTTGAAACTTAAAATTTGATTGAAATAAAGTTTACTTCATTAACTACATAAAATATAAACTATACTGTACATGTGTTGTTTAGTTATGAGCTAAAGTGTAATAAATTATTTTGGGGTGGCAATTCAGTAATAAATTGACAAGTTGTGTTAATTTGTCACTCATTCTCCAGCTCAATAAAAGTAAAAACAAGTTGGTAACGTTTAACAACTGCTGCTTTAGTAGTTTTTATTGAGTTTTAATATTTTTTTAGTATATTAGTATTTTTTAGCAGTTTTTAGTACTTTACTGTTTTATGTTTATGCACCTTAAGAATAGCACGTTGAATTTTCTTGTACTTGTACAATGACAATAAATACGGATGCCTAAATACAAATACTGGCTACTAGGCTAAACCTGGTAACGTTTTTTGAAGATAATCTCAGCTCCCAACTTTGTGTTATTTTTCATCAACTGTGATGTTTGCAAACAACGTTCGGATACGTGTTTATGAAAGTACGTCTCCTTGGAGCCGCTGCGTTATGTCTTTGCTCCGTTCAGCGGAGGCTTACAGCTGTTCTTTGTTATAAAGTAGTCCAGATTCTAAAATAGTTCCTGTAATTCCTTTGTGTTACTTTTGATTTTTACTTGCAGTCGATATATTTATTGAGGTCACTAGGCAGAATTAGTATCACTAGTATCACTACTGAGGGAGTTTTAAGGACTTTTTTTCACCATGCTAGTTGTTACCATTCACTTACAGTGTTTTACGCTAAGCTAATGCTAAAGGAGTACTGCTGGATCAGGAAAACAGCTGAGCTGGTTACTAATTGTTTTTAACTATGAGGAATATGGCAACAGACAAAAAATCACTTTCTGGTGGAGAATCCCTTTAAACCAGTGTGAAGGAGGAGAAACGATTTTCACAAGACAATGAAGTTACTAAATTGTTTGCTATGTTTCATGAATAAAATGCACATACAAAAGACAAAAAAACCCAACTTTTAAGAGTATTTAACTAATAAAATTTTTTGATAATCCCCCATAAAACCAATGAACAAGTCTTTTAGATTTTTTTTTCGTTTCCATACTTAACCACTACTTTCTGTGTTTCTTGCAGCTGATTCAGACAATAAGTGCCGTTGACACAGACGAACCACTTGTTGGACACAAGTTTGTCTTCAGTATGAGCGGCACCAACCCAAACTTTACTATTGTTGACAAGGAAGGTGAGGACGTTTTGGTCCCTAAAAACAACCAAAATGTATACCATGTCAATATACATCAGAAAATCATCAGCCATAAATGGTTCAGAAGGAGAGCGGAATCTGTCAGAGTATTAAAAAAAGAGGTAAAATAAAGATATTATTACCAACGAGCTCCGTCAATCTGCATCTTTCCTCAGACAACACTGCCAACATCCTGACGAGGCGGGGGGGGTTCAGTCGGCGAGAGATGAGCATGTACTTCCTCCCTGTCGTGATCTCGGACAACGACTACCCGATTCAGAGCAGCACCAGTACGCTGATCGTGCGCGTGTGCGCTTGTGACAGTCGTGGAAACATGCAGTCGTGTAACCCCGAGGTCCTGCCCTTCTCAGAGGGTCTCACAACTGGAGCTCTGGTGGCCATCCTGCTCTGTGTCATTATTCTGCTCAGTAAGTACGCTCATGTGTCAGCATGGACCTGGCCTTATGGGAATGCCATTCCTTGTGATCGTTTTTTAATCCCTCCCTAAAAATCACAATTTTGTTGATTTTTTTAGGTTCATTCTCAAATTTAAAGATAAACTCAAAGCTTTAAGTTATGGATTCTGGAAGATTTTGGTGACATTTTTTGTCTGCAATGGTCAAAATGTTCCAAAATTGGACTCTAATAAAAGAAAAATCATTAAATGTTAAAAATAAAGACATTAAATGGCATTAGTTTGTCTTTTTGAATTTGTTTCTAATATCTAGATATAATAATTAAAACCATGCATAATCTTTTGTGGTTTCTAAATAACTGCGTGAAAACATTAAGATGCAAAAATAAAGCCCAGTTGAAAAGCATCAAGTCAATCTGGACCAATTCCAGGCAAGATTTTAGGAATACTTTGGTACAATGTCATGAAATGAACATTTTACTACATTCAGATTTTTTTTTTATTACTACTAAATTGTTTGTTTTGTAAAATTTAATATTTTTTAGATTTTTCTGATGAGCCTGTCTGAGTTTTAAGGTGTAGCTGTATGACTCAGTGTTTTTTACACTTCACTTACCTGGCTTCATGACAACATTAGCAAGTCCGCTTTGAGCCAACAGTCCTGCAAGTACGACAGGGTGAGACCAGCTTCCTCTATCAGTGTCATCATCAGAGACACGGCAGAGAAGGAGGTGTTATGTCACGTCACTGAGGCTTTATCTAAATGTGAAAAGAAAAGAAAGGTAGTCTTGGAAAAAAAAAAGACTGGATGGAGTGTGTCAGATTTGCTCAGAGACATTTGGAGTTTAAATGCCACCCGAAGCAGTCATTTTTACAAACAGTAGCCCAGATATTTTGTCTGATATTCACATTTTCTGAACCGAGGTTTAGGCAGCTCATTGTTAAAATTTTCTTTTCACGTGATGTTGTATTCTAACCATTTCAGAGCATCTGTAAATTTAACTCAGTCGTGATGTTACAGTGTTTTATTGTACTTTAAAGGCATAGTAAGCCGTTTTGGCTTAGCACCCCCTAGTGTCCGTTGTAAGCCACTGTTGTAAATAACGTTAGCATCATCTTTGCTCAAAAACACCTAATTCTAACTGTTGAAATGTCTCCTCATTGCTTTCTACTGGAGCGGTTCATCACTCATTCAAAGAAATCAGCTGTGTTCAAGCAGGGAGAGATGGGAAAAAAATCAGGAATTATGAGCTAAAAACACTCCGGAGCTAGCATAACAGCTAGCCACATTGGTTTAGCCTAACCCTCGCAAGATACGTGACTTTGTGAGACTTCAGGGCACCGGACCAGAGACTCAGAAGTTACAAACGTGGTATTCTGAACACAAGCAGCAGATGGGGCTGAGTGATTTTTCATGAACCCTGTAAAGGGTCAGATTAGCACAGACTGGCTCAAGGAAAAGATTTAAAAATATGAAAAAGTTACATAGTGTGCCTTTAAATCATGTTTACTCTTGTGTTAGACTACAAAACCATAACATGCTTTGAGGCATTAAATATAATAAAGCTAATCAAAACACAGTGAACATCATTTACTGTGAAAAATTTGAGCAGCTTCGGTTTCTTTCTTTTTTTTTTACTACAAAGAAAAAAAATGTTCAAATAATTCAACCATTGCCCTCCACGGAGGTTTTCTAACCAAACGCTAATTTGGAAACATTGTCCTTGGTTTGGCTTTTAAACTAAAATAACAACAACAAAAATCCCAGAATGCATGTAGGGGAAGAACATTTTGTCCCGGTAATGACGGCGTGCAGCAGATTTGTTTTTGTTGGCAAACGATGCTTTAATTTGTCTGTAAGCTGCATCTGGAAATCAGGTCCACATGAATCAGACTGGTAGTGATGGCAGTAGCTACTATTTTACTTAGAATAAAGGTAATCAAGAATCACATTTCCTATTTAGTACGGCCAGAGTTACATGAGTTGGATCCCTACTGTATTGTTAGTTATTGTGTCAAACAGAACCTGCTGTTCTTTTAGCATTCAGCTGTTGAGTTCAGAGAAGCAGAAATGTTCAGACTAGAAAATGTGATGAAAATTATGCCTCTACCACTCTTGCAAGTCCATAACTCCATGTTTTTATGCACAACCAACTGAGAGCACACAATTCCACACAGATTGGATAAAAACACACCATTTCACTACAAAAAGAACCAACTGAAAGCTCCCAACTTACTGAAATCAGTACAATATTTCTGAAAAGACGTCTTTCTGCTAGCAGCTTGACATCAGCATATTAAAAGCGATGAACAACGCTGAGCACATTAGCACGTCGATACAAAGAGATGTCACCCTTAAACTGCGACATCTCACAGCCCTGATAATGAGAGACTTAGTGCATCACCACTGATGGCTATTCAATAGATCAAAGATAAAAAGCTTAGCGAACAACAAACTGGTGGCAAAACGTACGACATTCCATTCCTTCATTCTATCAGAACTTTTAGTGACAACGTGAAGATTTTGGTCAGAGATTCTAACTGGGTGTTTTAAATGACTGTTGCTCACTTTAACTAGACACAACCATCATTTATGTCATAAAAATGTTGTTCTTAAGAATTATTGATCAGGATTTTTTAAAATTACAACCCAATCAAATGTTTGCAGCAAATGGGAGAATCGGAAATCAATGTGGTTGATTAGCTAGTGGATGGTTAAGGCTGATTAAGCTGAAAATTGCTTATGGGTTTTGATGCCAAACTCATGTCTTATTAAGCATTATAAATACCTCGCTTCATCTGAAGATGGAGTCTCTTTCTCCATCAGTATCTCACTCTGTCCTGTGTTCCATTTCTACTTGCAAGTTGTAATCTATAACTTTCAATTGATCAGACTGATCCCCCTCTATCCACCAACCTCAAAATCCAACATGGCTGCTGTGACTGCAATTGGCAATTCTTAAATACGCCACACAGACAGCACCCTACAGTTTTAAATGGACATGTTACTTAAAATGCTTAAAATCATGCAAAGCACTATTATTAAACACATCGTGCATTAAACTTTTTTTTTTTCAGTTTTGATTTCAGATGCAAATTAAAGTATTGACCTGAGAAAAGAAAAATGTTGAAACCGTTTTGACATAATTCACTTTCCAGGATTGTAGAAAGATGGCAAAACATACCAGTGATGCATGACGTGTATAAAAAACAAGACAAAAACAAGATGAGATGTTATGTATTTATTGTAAGAAACCTTCAAACACAAGTATTTTATCAACTTTACTCGTATACTTTGAGAATTTCAGACCTTAGAATAGCATTTAATCCATGCAAGATCTTTTTAAAAACTTCTAGCTAAACTTTCCTCACGCTGAACATAAAAACCCAATACAAACAATGCTGATATATATTAATTGTTAAATTCTTTTTCACAGTCCTATCTAAAAAATGTTTAAGGAGCTACCAAAATTATATTAGATGTTATTCTTCAAAAGAGATACATCGCTCAAAATCTAATTTCCCTCAGGACTATTAAAGGTTTTCTGTTGTTTTTTTTTTTATATGGTTACACCTTCACAACCCAGATGACTATATACTCAAGTTGAAAATAAAAGCATCTTTACCTTTTCTGTCAGAAGTTCAGATCTTTGTGCAATAACTGTATTGGGACAGAGTCAGCGTTGAAAGGTTTGCACTGGCAGACGTTGACAGCACTGCCAAAAAGAACGCTAGCTAGCCGTCCTGTAGCTGACTTAGGACCAATTCATATTCCACAAGAAGCAAGAACTTTGTTTTTGCTGAAAACAAGAAAAAAAAGTTTGTTTCGGCAGGGATCATTCATACTTCTCCACTCATATCGGTGGGCGTATTTCCTCACCGCCTCGGCCAGCTGATACTCAAAGGTATCCATTTAACTTCCACACTAGCAAAAAAGCTGTTCTCACATCTGCAAATCAGCGTAATACTGCTGCCACAGTGTGTCTTATGAAGACGCCGTGGCGCCATAGTTTCATGGCGAGAATTGCATTCGTGCCGCCACGCTGGTAGTAATATTACAGCAACTCTGGACTTGTGAATGAAGATTACGCCTTGGCGCAACAGAGGGAGGTGTCACTAATGACGTGTCAAAGGTGAGCCGACTGGGAAAAGTATATAAAAATCAGGTAAACTTGGGAAAGCTGTTACAACGTCAACCACTAACCACGCCCATTCTCCCATTCTGACCAATCACAGCAGTTGTTCTCTGACGCCCTGCAGAAAAAAGTCCTGCTCAGCTGATGTGCACAAGAACAAGCTGCAAGCGCTGCCGAACTGGAGCTGCAGAAACAAAATGACATCATTTTTGTTCTCGGAGAGCCCCAATGAGAACAAAGTTCTTGCTTCTCGTGGAGGATGAATTAGCCTTTAGCCTAGCGCTCTTGTTAGCAGTGCTATTTTCTTACGATACTTAAAACTTTTTAGTGTGTCTCTTGTCATTGTCTTTTATTTTTTAACTGAAATACAGCCACAAACATCACTTAAAAGAACATTCTAATTGCCAACTTAGCCAGATGAAGCCATTTATCTGTGTAGCACTTTGTGAGAAAGTTGTCACCTCCATATTGTCAATTGCAAAATCCCATGCCTCAAGAGTTTGTTACACCCCTCGTGGCTAATAGCAGTTGGCCAGATCACTGCGTAACAATGGGCAATTCCCACAGAGTTTTTCAACCTGCAAGTTTGCATCACATGTGATATAATTCCTGGATCAATGCTCTGAAGATTCTTACCATCAGACTCACCTATGTCTGATCATTTTTGCTTTCTAGCCCTGTGGTTAAGGTTGACACATTTATTGCAGAAAAATTAAAAAATACCTCAGCCAGTGTCAAATCATCCACTATTTGTGGTCAATTACAGCTTAAATCAGGGTCTCAAAGTTAGACAAAGAGTTCAAACCTCATATATGAAGGGCTTTTGTACAAATGAGCATTAAAATAAAGTGAAATAATATATTTTTAAAACTTCTATTCTTGAGGTGAGTTAATAGATGAGCTCATCTGAGTTGCACAATTTAATTAATGAATACCAGACAATTCTATATTCTAAGTGACCCTATGTGTGGTATCACAGAGCAACCATTCTGTAGCCTCAGGTACTAAAATAGCATAGAAATAATAAGCCAAGACATTCTGCAAAACTTTACAACTTGTCACTAAACAACTGTAGGAAATGTTACCTGCAGCCTGGTGCTAAAATATAGTCACCATTTTTTTGTGCTCCTTTTTATTGACACCTCATTTAAAATGATCTAAACTAACAAGATAGAGTGCTCTCAATGTTTACCTTCAAAATGTCCGTGTATTCTAATGCAAACAGATGAAACAATGCCCTTACCTTGACCCCAACTGTTGGGCGACTTTCTGTAACTGCATTAAGTAAAATGCAAAAACCTTAAAATGCGTATAAATGCACAGTGAATGCTTGCCTGAAGTGAAATGCTATTTGTATGCATTGCCTTGAGGATTATGTTGTTCAGAAGCAGTTCTCTGTTTCGCTTTAAATTCACTTCTAGCCCTGTTTTTTCCTCTCTCACAAAAGCTGCAGAAAGCAAATGAGCCAAGCAGGAAGTCAGACATGAAAAGGGGCTTCGAAACCCAAACAAGATTAAAAGGAAACACTTATTTAAACGCCTGGGTTTAGAACGCGCTGCATAACTGGTGGCACTGGCTAGAAGTGAGCTGTCAGAGGATTGTTACTCTTGATGATGAAAAGGTTCAGCACAGGTCTCCTGCATGAGGACAACATCAGGAAGAGTAAATGTGACTATTATTTACACGGGTTTTAGGAAAAGTAGATAAATCCCAGTAAAGCAGAAGGACTCCTTCATGTCAGGCCCCGGTTATTAACACATACAAAAATGTTAAAAAGAAGATTTACTCGCTTGAGTTTTATGTACCAGGACACAGTGAAATAGTCACAATTTAAAAGTGTTTAAATCAAGAGTACAAAAACACACAATACAATTTTAAAAATGTGTAAAAACACGTCCTGCCTTGCTGCTTCCAAAGGATTTAGGAGTGAATGTCGTATCCTGGTGCTGCTGATCAAATGTATTGATAACAGATCCAGATCATTATGACCTCCTCAGCAAAAATAAACATTTTGCTGGTCTGGAGCATACAGGTGTGTGTTCGCACAAGGAGGAAGGACATCGCACTGACCTTAGAGGAGCAGCTGTTGCTCAGAATGCTCAGAAATTAAATAAAAGAGCTAGTGCTGTCATGCGATTAAAAAAATTGTGCGATTAATTAATTATGATCTGTAATTAATTAATCTAATTAATCGCATTTTTAATCGCATCTAAAGAAATGGCTAAAGAAAGCCCTCCTCTTGAGTTATTGTCATTTAAATTCATTAAATGATTGTGTCAGACCAGTAGATTGATATAGAACTACATAAAGTGTCTTTCTGAAGTCATTTATTGTGTTTAACAGACTTGAACAGATTCAGTCCCAGTGCAACCATTACTTTGGTCAGTGGACTCAGTCTGCAGCAGCTCTGTTAACCCCTCATCTGATTTTAGTTTATGTTTTATTTGCTGTAAAGCACATTGTGTTGCTCTGCAGGAAATGTGCTCTATGAATAAAGTTTGATTTGATTTTCCACCAAGAATGAAATTTAAATTTCAAAGGTGGGGGGGCACAACTTGAATACAGGGGTGGGAGGAGGTGGAGAAAAGGGTCTGAACTGTTTAAAAAGAGCCATAATATCAACCCTACACCTAAAAACAACAGCCAGAATCCATTTAATATAGAGCAACATTGTTTTAGACTGTAAAAACTACAGGACTCTAAACTGACTTTAAAAACGAGCAGAGGCCACACACCCCCCCCTGCACCCCCCCCCCCAAACTACATCCATGTCTTCCATCGGGCACCGCTGACTGGACCGGTTCATAACACCGCCAGTCCAGCGGTGTACTGGTGACCAGTGGTCAGCGCTGTGCTGGACAAGCGGTGGAAGCTGTGAGCCGGCCGGTCGCGCACCGGACCAGCTGATATTTAAGGCTGAAATACACCAGCGATCAGCGCTGCGGCATGTCGCGCTGTTACTTTGAATATAAACCGTTGTAGTCCGTCAGATCACTCAGTGTAGGCTACTAGTGATCAGCGCTGTGCTCCACAGAAGCTGTCAGCCGGCCGGTCGCGCACCGAACCGGCTGACAGCTATGTGTAATCAGTGATCAGAGCTGTGCTGGGCTGACGGTGGTCATCGGTTCCGGTCGAGTAGCTCGTGAAATGAGCAGGTCGTTTTAATTTGCAATTCCTGTTGCAGCGGGGTCAGATAAATAGCGCTCTACAAGGTGATGCCGGTTTCATAACACCGCTATGGCCATCAGCTGTTTTGTCTCAGCTTCATGCGTAGGTCACGTGATCACTTCCTGAAAGTGAGGGGCTCTGAGCCTCACAGAGCTGCTCAGTGACACACAAACACCGCGAGGAGACCAGCTCAGCACACACACATCACTGCAGCGGCAGACTGCAGGCAGAAACGGTCAAGCGATTAAAAATGCGATTAACGCGATTAAAAAAAATAACTCGTTAATTAGGGCTGTAATTAATTAATCGTAATTAACGCGCTAATCTGACACCTCTAAAAAGAACTCCATCTCAGAGTTTACAGGCCTCAGCTAGCATGTTAAAGGTTAAAGTTCATAACGGGACATTTAAAATAAACAGCAGGAGAAAACTTTGTCTCTTTAAAACAACATGGCCGTTTGTCAAGTTTCATCTGAACACAAGATTTCTTGTCCTTTGGACACATTAGAGCCAGGTAGAGAAGTTTACACATAATGCACATGCAAAGCATGTTTGGAGAAAACCAGGACACCATATGCCAGCAGATCATACCAGTGGAGGGGTAATGACCACCATAACCCCCCCGCCCTGCTGCTCCCTCTCTCTGTGTTCCCTGTTGCCTTGTGGTGTGAAATTCAGAGCATATCCCTCATCCCAGTTTGGATTATTCAACATTTTATTACCATGGAATTGATCAGCTGGACTCTGAACATGTTCAGACTTTGAAGGGGATGCCGAGTTGTCCAGACGAAAAGCTTCCCGCGGGATATATTATGAATCCTGGTGGAAGATAATGTGTCTCTCTCTTCTTTCCGTGAACAACGTTGAAGATGTCTACATGATTCGGATTATGGTCACCAGGTTTCTACTGATTGGAGCTTGTGGATCCCTGGGGGACCACAAACCTTTGGAGAAGACGGGTTCTATTGGGAAACTACCCGCTCTCACTGAGTGTGTCGGGCCGGGGGATTCAGACTCCGATCTAATCGTAAGATTGTGGATCTTAGCAGACTTGTGCGCAATTTGGAAATCAGCTTGGAGAGAAGACCTGGCTCGAAAGGATGTCCATAATTCAGCTGAATTGGATGTATGGAGCCAGCTGCAGGACTCTAAGACAAAGAGGAAATGGTTCAATGTCTGAAGACAAAACACATCCAATAATCTTATCTTTTGGACTCCCTGCCAACCTTGAAGTTGGTACTCTATACCCACCCCAGAATGCATGAGGCGGAAGCTGCCCTGGAATAAACCTCATCCTTCACCTCCCATCAATTCCTTCCAGTCCCGTAAACTCGGTCTGAAGGCTGCGCAGATGCTGCGGACTCGATCGGGCACGTGGGGGCTCCCGTTACCTCCCACCATCACGTGTCTTATGTTTTTGTGACTGTCAGAGTTTGCGCTTTATATGTTGGAGGCTTTTTTTCCCCCTTTTTACATCTCTGAGCTGCATTGAGTCCAGGGAAATTAACATGTTTTTTATCACCTCCCAAACACCCTCCCCTCCAAGCGTGTCCTCTTTACAAAATAGGGAGCGCATCACTGTTCATGCCCACAGACACCTGTTTTCTGTTTGTGTTATAGGTTGTTTGTCTAGATCTTGAAAACAGCTGTACTGGGACTGTAGTTTTGTTGTATCAGGACGCTGATTTAACAACAATAAAGTTCTTGTAATCTATAGATTAAAGAGTCAAAATGAGTCCTTTTGGTCTGACAACTGAAGTTTTGTTCAAAGTGGATCATAAAACAGAACAATGAGCCCAAACTGCAGCAGTTAGTCAATAAAATGACCGAAAACAGCAAGAATTAAGGACCAGTCATAGTCCAAACCTGAACCTAATTAAAATGTTGTGATGAGCAGAAACCTCAATGACCCAAAGCAAAGAGAGTGGACCACACTTCCTCCAGAACCATGTGTGAAACTGATAGAGTAAACAACTAATAGTTTTTGCTACTTAATTTGCTTTTGAACCATGGGACAGACTTAGTTGTTCCACACTACTTTCCCAATTTGGCTTTGTTTTGGTTTCTTTTCTTTTTTTTTAACATAATGTAACTAAATTTGTGTTTTTGCATTCTTGGTAAAAATTAGATGTGTAAAACTTTGAAACTGAAAGAAGGTGTGCTTCTTTTTTACCAAGGCCGTATATCACATCTGTACAACTGAAGATTTTTTCTGAATTATACAGTTTTCACCCATTTAATGAACAAAAATAACTACAGTCCTTCCTATGATGAAGTATAGTGCATGGCCTGGGTATTTCACTAAACGCAGGCTATTTAAAATGATATTCGCTATTCCAGACATTCTGAATAATTACTTTAATATTTAGTTAGATGCATGTATGAGTTTTTACTGTAGTTTAACACCACCCTGACTCATAGTTCCATGTGTTGAACAGACCGTTTTCTCTGCTCCCATAATGTTTTATTGACTTTCTTTTGGATTGACCAAAGTTCTGACACAAGCAGTTCAGTGAAGACCAGCTTTTATTCCATCTGCCTGCTTTTAATTCCAATTTGACAGTTCTGTTTGGTTCTAGGCACATCTCCACAAGCATATCAACTGTGCTCTTCCACAAAATATCATGGCATCTGTTCATTATCCAATGCTTTTTGCACTTGAACCCCATTGACAAACTGTCTTATTCACATCTATTTGACTAGTCCACCGTGAACTGGTTGGGTAGAGAAAAAGCTCATAAATAACCTTAGAAACAGCCATCCATAACCCGATACGACCCTATTTGACGCAGGCTGAAGGTACTGCAATTAACACCCAGGTGGGAGGCAGGCAGAGAACTGAACCTACTGTGAGGACAAAAAAGAAAGAGAGAGAGAGGAAGCAAAAGGAGTTGAGCACAGGTGAAACAAGATTTGTGTTCAGCTAAAACAGAGGATCATAAATGTATTTATTAAAAACTTGCAACCCCATCTAAGAACATGCTCACTCTGCAGTCTCTGGTCTCCTACCCCTGAGATGAGATATGAAGATGCTTGTTGAGGAGTATAAAATGTGACCCTCCAACCATGGTGCATTTTATAAAGTGAATGTGCCATTCAGTAGGAAAAAAAGGGGGAAAAGAAAAAGCTTTTTCACTGAATCTTTAATAATAGGAGGTGAACGCCTGAGGGAGAGTTAGGGATTTGTCACTGGTAGCAAATGTGTCTCTCTTCTGCTTTTTGCTCCCCCTTCTTAATGCATGACACATGTTCGGAGGCACACACATCTTATGCCGCGCTTTCCCTCTCTGCTCTCCCTGCTGTTTTTGTGCAGTGATCGTGGTGCTGTTCGCCGCCCTGAGGAGACAGAGGAAGAAGGAGCCTCTGATCATCTCCAAAGAGGATGTCAGAGACAACGTTGTCAGCTACAACGATGAGGGGGGAGGAGAGGAGGACACTCAGGCCTTTGATATCGGCACACTGCGCAACCCAGAGGTGATGGATGCTAACAAGCTACGCAGGGACATCATACCCGAAATGCTGTTTCCCTTTCGGAGGACATCACCGATAAAGGATAACACGGATGTGAGAGACTTCATAAACGGGAGGCTTCAGGAGAATGACTCAGACCCTACAGCTCCTCCTTATGACTCCCTGGCAACCTACGCATACGAGGGCAGCGGATCGCTGGCAGAATCTCTCAGCTCGCTGGAGTCTGCTGCTACTGAGGGGGACCAGGATTATGATTACCTCAGCAACTGGGGACCACAGTTCAAAAAGTTGGCAGAAATGTACATAGGGAGGAGCCCTGATAGAGAGACCTAAACAAAGCCATCAGTCTAGTCTCTCTTTTGCCAAACTCATTTTTAATGTCTGTTTAGCTCGCTAGCTAGCCAGACAGCATTTTGTCTAGTTAGTTAGCCGGCGTGCTAGTTGACTGTCTATCAAGCTATCCGTTTGTCTAGTTTACTAGCTAGCTCGCTAGTTAACTGGTTGTCTGTTTGATCCACGTATACATGCGTGCACATGCACAAACACGTGCGCACTCACATAGATCTCTTCAATACAAGCGTGGAAGTGGAAGAGTTGAACTGATTTTTTTTCTTATTAATGGAGATACAATACCAATCTCAAACTTTTTGCTGTTTTTGGTCATAATCATTAAAGATGCCTTTAAATTTTAGGATTTTTTGTGAACAATGGTGTGGATAATGTGTTTTGTAATAACTTGAAAGATAGTAGTATTGTATACTATCAATGTTCAGTGGTAACGGCTTGGTTTTGGGTGGGAAAGGGTAGGAGTGCAGTGGCTTTTCCAGCCAACTCCGTTCAATACTGTAAGTGTACAAAGTGTTTTTAATGATGGACATCGTATATACTATTTGCTATCTCTGTTTGACAAGCAATGTTCATGTGAATGGTTGGTGCAGTTTTTTGTTTTGTTTTTTCTCATCAAACTGTGAATTCATTTCAGCAAATAGGTGTAAACATGTAATGGAAAGTGTATGTTGTAGGAAACCATCATACACTGCTTTCATGCTATTTGAATGCTGAGTCACATTGTTTTATATTTATATTTTTCTACTTATTTTCATAATAAAATGATTTTAAAAAATTTCCAGCCAATTTTTCACCTTTTGTGTGATTAAATACGTTGCTATAGCTACATTAAATGTGAAGAAACACACCTAAAAAGGGTGAATTGTTGCAATAATTAAATATTTCATACTTTAAATTAGCCCACTTACAAATTCAACTGGAGTAGATTTAAAATTGGTTCTTCAAAACTACTTTGAATATAAAGAAATGTACAATGGCAGAAATTTCAACAAAAAGTAGGTCATAGCTCATTTTTTACATATATTTTTTTCTTTATTTTACATTTAATATATTTATATTTCCTTCATATATAAGACTTTCTTGTAACCTCTTTGGTAATACAAACCTTTCAGCTTTTAACTAATAAAAATAAGGAATGAATCAATGTCCTTAGCAACTACAAAATTTAATCTTAAGCTAGCAACAAGCTAAAGAGCTAGGTAATAAGGTTAGCTAGTAATTTGCTAGCATTACACGGCAGGATTTTAAACCCGATTTTTGCCCCGATTCTCCTCCTCCGACAATCTTAAAGATGCGCCTGATCGTTAAAGATAATCTTATCAGATCATCCTCTCGTGTGTGGTGGGTTAAGAGCGCTCTGGTCCGCTCGGAACGCCGTCAGAACCGCGCCGATCGTAAATCTGTGAAATCGAACATGTTGGATTGTCTAGACCCAATACCGCAGTGTGTGAGGTGTCCCCCGAGAATCTGCCTGTGGAGGTCGACGTGTAGCCAATCAGAGAGCGAGTTGGCAGACTCTGCTGTGCGGAGCGAAATGAATCTCTCATCCAAACAGCTGCTCGGATTTTTTTAAATTGTCACAAGTTTATTGTCGTCACCTCGCCTTCCTCCCCTTATCCGGGTCGCGGGGGCAGCCGGGCATCCCAGGACATCCTCTCCCCGGCCAAGTCCGCCAGCTCCTCAGCTGGGACGCCCAGGCGTTCCCCGGTCAACCTGGAGATGTATTTCCTCCAGATTGTCCTGGGTCGACCTGGGGGTCTCCTGCCGGCAGGACGTGCCCGAAACACCTCCTGTTCATTGTTTTTAATAAAAATAAAAGCTTTCACGTTTGTTTACTCCAAAGTCACGTTTGATCTCGTGAAGTTCTGCGAGATTTCACGTCTGATCTGGGAATGTTTGTGTGTAAAATCGGTTCGTGTGTGATCCCACCACACACTGTAGGATCAGGACGGTCAGTGTCCGCGATTTTTAAAGAAAATTTCTCACCACGTGTGTGGTCTCTTAGGATTTAAAATTGGCCGACTATTTGAAAATCCTGCCGTAAGAGTGCATTACCAAGATAATTTGTTGTGTTTTTTGTTGAATCTTAAGCTAGCAACAAGCTAACGAGCTTGGTAATTAGGCTAGGGAGTAATTTGCTGGCCTTAGGAGTGCATTACTGAGATAATTTGTTGCATTTTTTTGCTGAATCTTTGAAATACGTTTGATGTATTTGACAAACATCATTTTTGCACCAAAGTGCCTTAAAAGAGCTTTTGGTTGACAGATGATGAAACACTTTGGTTCTATGTCAGAACTTTATTATATTTTCTTTTTCAGACATGATTTTCAGATCATTTTCATCTGCTGACAAAAGTTTTAAGGCTGAAAATAGTTTCTTTGACTCCTAGTTTGCTCACTTTTATTATCAAAGAATGAAGTGTTGTCAAATAGATGTCACCAAAATCCAAACAACAGGTTTTTATAAACTGTAAAAAAAAAAAAAAAAGGTCATTTTTACACATAAAATATAAAAAAAGCTATCAACAGAATATGTTCCCACTTCCAAAAATGTACAATAAATGTTTATAATCAGAATTAATCCAGTCAGGACAGAATTTTTTTTTATCATAGAAGCATCACAATAAAACCTCAAACATTCAAACCACCTTAGTGAATTTATTTTTTCTCTACTACCTACCATAAGTATTGCAAATTTCAACATTAACATCTAAATACTTCTCCTCAAACCTGTAACTTTTTTTTTTATTACTCTGCACAAGAAATCGATCATCATTTAAAAGTGACACTGGCTTTGCAAAGTCAAAAGCAAGCTCTATAAATCACAGTTTGTAGAGTTAAATGGTGATTAGCTACATGTGTAGAAGCCAATGCATCCAGTGTACCAGTGAAGCAATCAATCTAATCCCTGTGAAATTTTTATGTCCAGTCGTTGCAGAAAGCAATAAACTGTTTGTACAAAAGTCTATGGGAAAATGACCCTACTTCTCACTTGATTTGTGTCCTCGGTAAATATTTTCTAAACAAGTTTACGGCCTTAATAGTTAGGTTTATGGCTTTTTTAATAGAGCATGGCATCCATTTTAATGAAGCATGATATCCATTCAGTGAGCTATCGTTCCATTTAGGGTAAGATGCACAGAATATACACTGCGTTTGCAAAGTTGGAGCTCATTTCATTTATTCGATCATGCATTTGTTTAAACCTTAAAATAATGATCAAAAATAGAAATGTATGCAGAAATTCTCTCTTCTCGCTGACCATCTTTCAGCTTCTTATATCATCAAATATCACACATTGTATCCTTATGAATGCAAATTATTGTGTTTTTATTGTTGGCTTATTTGTAACATAAACATTGATGCAATTATTCCAATAGATCAGATTCCAGTAATAACTGGAATTCATTTCCCCGTTTTTTCCCCTCCAACGTAATTAAAAGTACAACGGAGCGTATAGAAAGTTCGACCCCATATGTGCATAAAGGATTCATATTAGAACTTACAACGTATAATTTCAATTAGGAGTGCTGAATGTTAAGCACTGCTTTCCCTAATTTGCTGATCATGAAAGAGTCTGGCTTTTTGTCCGTTGGGATGTATAGAAAAAAGAAAAGGTTCTTTGATTTACAATGGAGAGATTCACGAACCCACTGTTTGGTCTGCAATCATTTTTGCACCATTTTACCAGAAATATGTTTCACGTGTTTCCATTAATTTGACAACAACAAAGATTTATTTCGTTTTCTTTAGTTTGCTGGGCAGATAAACTGCACCCATCCTAGGAAAATCCATCCATTGGATGAGAATAAGCTGGTTGGAATCACACAGCTGACAACGGCTGTTTGTAGTTGAAAAGACATGTAATGAAAAGGCGAAACATGTATTTTTTTGTGACTGACAGGTTGTAGTACGTGCCTGAAGCCAGGGCTCGAGGTTATACTCTCACAACCACAGCCCGTCGGGGGCTCAGTGCTTACCCGCTAAACTTGACATGCCAGATGGTTTGTTGCTCAGAAGCACCTGGGAAGTCCGAAGCAGAAGTAGTTTGGAAAAGGGCAGGCACTATCCGAAAAGAAAAAAAAACCCCAGCAGGTGATTGGATGGTTTATCTGTATTCCACAAAGGGTTTCAAACAGAGACGGTCGGTAAACAGAAGCTGCCATTGTTTACTACCAGCTGTCTCACACAATGTGTTTCTCTATAGGCTAAAATCAGTTCTTAGTTTCAAAGAGTCAATAGTATGAGACTAAATAAATCAGAGTTTCAACTAATGAAGGCACATATCAAAAAAGACATCAAACTGACAATCAATGAGGTAAAAATGGGAGAAAGAAAGAGGAAAATACATGAAAGTCTCATGATGTGCTTTAGAAAACATGTCCACTGGATTCAAACGGTCAACAGTTATAGGAAAAACTGGAAAAACTAAAGGCATTCCTTCAAGGAATGCATATCACCTGTTACGTTTCATGCTAGAAAACTAAATAATGATTATTTTGGAGTTATTGACATTTTAGTAAAAGCTCGACTCTGACCACGTGACTTTCAGCTTCAAACACGTGGAATTTTAGCTCAGCCTCTTTTAAATTTACTAAATGACCATCATGTTTGCATTGACTGAAGTCAAGTTAAAATCGAGTTGACCCTAAAGGTTAATCAGTTGTAGATCTACAATCAAGGAAGACTATCTAAAAGTTGCATCTGTCCAATGCCGAATGGCGGAGTTTAAGGTTGTCCTAAAGTTAACAGAAAAGTTTAAGTCAAAGACGTCACTCAACAATTAGTACTCGAAGTATGTGTTGGGGATTACTTTCAGCTACGACTACACCAAATTACAGTCAAATATCTGTCAAAATTAATAATTTTTATGTTGGCTAAGATTGGCAAAAATTAACAGAGGTAGCCATCTTGATTGACTCCAAAAGTTCATCCAGTGACTACATTTGAAGTTTCATTTAATTCTGTCTCTTTGTTCATAGCTCATGGTAGTTCACTGGTACTACCTCAAGTGGAGGAGTTTAGGTATCTCGGGGTCTTGTTCACAAGTAAGGGAGGGAGAGAGTTGGAGGACTGGGGCAGCGTCTGCAGTGATGTGGACACTGATCTGGTCTGTTGGGGTGAAGAAGGAGCTGAGCCAGGAAGCAGAGCTCTTGATTTAAAAGTTGATCGACATTCCAATCCTCACCTACGGTCATCATGAGTTTTGGGTATTGAGCATATGAATGAGATCATGAAATGAGTTTCTTCTACAGGGTAGCCAGGCTCAGCCTTAAGGCTAGTTTATACTTCTCCGTCTGCGTCGGTATGGAGACACGCAACGCCATTATCCGTTGACGCAAGAGCTCTCCGACAGGCCCGCAAGGATGGACGGAGTCGAGCTCACTTTTCTAACTATCCGTCGAACGAGACGGAGAGCGCACGTCTCTGATTGGTCGGCTCAACACCCCGTGATCATTTCTGGCTTGACGCCGGTATCAACAGAGTAGTAATAGTAGAATCTCGCGGAAGCAGATATGGATCAGCTCGAGGAACGTCTGGCAGACGAAGTACAACATTTATATAATCCATCAGTGTCCCTCACAGGTTGAACAAGAGCTGCATATTCGCTCGTCGTCTGTCTCGTCCTCACTGAACGGACGGACATTCAACAGACGCCGTCGTCTCCTCACTCCTGTTTAATTATTTTTAACAACATTGTTTGTTCCTCGAGATCAATCTGTTCAAACTCAATCAAAATTCGCTCTCTGTCATCCATTACTGAGCTGAAGTAAACAAACTTTGGTCGACCGGAGGCATTACTGCAGAAAAGTTATGCGCCCTCTGCTGTCCTGGTGGAGAATTGCTTCACAACACTGACGGAGAAGTATAAATCAAAAATGTCTCCGTCAGTACGTCTGGGTGTGAGCACAAATGTGCTGTCAGAGAAGTATAAACTAGGCTTTAGAGATAGGAGCTCGGACATAACGGAAAAACTGTGAGTAAAACTGCTGCTCCTCCATAACAAGAGGAGCCAGCTGAGGTGTTAAGGGCATCTGGTCAGGATGGACGCGTCCCTTGGGAGGTGTTTCGGACTTATCCTGCAGGCAGGAGTTCCCCGATTTGAGCTGGGACACACTGGACATCTCCAGGCTGGACTGTGAATGCCTTAAGGTCCTACCAAAGGAGCTGGTGGAGGTGCCTGAGGAAAGGACAATCTGGGATTCCCAACTCAGGATGCTGCCCCATGACCCAGATCTGGACATGCTGAAGAAAGCAATGTGAGGTTATTATCATGAGATAAGAACACACAATCAAAAACCTTCAGATACATCCAACCCTTCCAGCTTCTATTCTTCATAATCAGCTGAAAATTGTTACCACAACTACCACCGACTGAAGCACATGAATAATAAGACAAATAAACAAGAGAATAACACTCTCAACAGACAATGCACCCTTTATGTCCATTTATCACTATCGTTTTTAATGTCTTATAAAAACAGCCACTATGTTCAAATATGTTTTCAACAGTAAATTCAACATTTTAACAAGATTTCTGGAGGTCATCTCAATACCTCACATTTTGAGTTCCATATCCCAGATTGGAGTCCCAACCCCAATTTACGGAAACACTGCTTTAGTCAAATCCATCATAACTTAAGGCAGTTGGCCTTAAATTTAGTGACTTAAAATATCATACTACTATACATAAGTTTCCTGTAGCAAGTTCAGATCCATCTTTTCCCATCAAAGATCATTTTCACTTCCGCACAAAGAAAATGCAGATTCATCCACTGACGCCGCAACTTCAAGACTTTAATTTTCAGGATGTTTTCTGCCCCCTGCAATGTTCGTACAAAGCAGGCCTCATGTCATGTTTCATAATGCATGATGTTTTTTACGGGTCTATTGTGACTGGGAAGAGGACTAAAAGACTCAAAGTACCGCAATCAATAATGCAGGTGAAATATTGGTATGCAGACGAGATGTGACAGCAGCAGAGGACCGCCTGAGGCTTTTCCCCTCTTGTCCTTTGCCTGCATTTTTATAATAGTAATTTCTTGCACAAACAAGCCGATACCCGAGGCACCCAATTTCTCACATTCCCTGCGTATCAGCTTAATGTGGCTAAACTGTAACCAAAAAGTCATTATTTTTTAACATAGTCCGATTACATAACCGTAACCTTGGTTACCCCACTTGAGGGAGGAATAGATTTCCCCATTAACTGACCTTTAGCATCACAGGTGAGCTTCAGAAATGTATTAGAAATATTTGGATTTAAAACATGCACTTGTAGTTAAAGCTACGGTTAGAAAACCAGATGGCTAAAAAGCAAGTTTGCACCTTTCAGTGAGTCAATTTATTCACTTGGAAGTCCTATATTGGGCCCTTTGTGTTGGATGACAGGTATACACCTCAGGACAAACGGTCACATAACTGCAATGGCAATTCCAGAAAGTCTATAAAGGGGTAGGATATACTGGTAATGTTTGGGTGGCAAAAGACAAAATGATTTCAGGAGTTGTTTTTTTTTTCTTCCAAAAGTTGTGGGACAGACACAACTAGCTTAGATGCGGGACTGGGGGCTGGAGAAGGGGGACATGGACTCCGTAAACAGTACCTACCATTATATCAACCTTACACCTAAAAACTACTACTAAAAACCTACTACCCTACACCCCCACCCCTTACCCTTTTGAAATTAAGTCCATGACTGTGTCATATAGGCAATTCAATGATAGGGATGTCCCTACTGATACACACTGCACACCTGTACTCTAGCCTGGATCTTCCATATGGACGACCCAGGCATGGTGTCCCTCCAAATGGCCATTTGGTGGTGGTCAGAGGGGCAGATTGCACAAAATGGCAGCCTTGTCTCTGTCAGAATGCCTCAGGGCAGCTGTGGCTACAGATGTAGTTCACCACCACCAGAGTGTGAGTGAGTGTGTGCATGAATAGTGGCTTCTCCGTGAAGCAGTGTGGGTTCCTTAAAAAGTGCTATTAAACTCTAATCCATTATTAGTATCATTATTATTTGTGAAAATATATATAATTTAAGTTCATAATGATCCATCAATGTAAAACAAATGATGCTCTCTGGTAGAAATTTAGAATAAATCTTTCTTGGACTTTATTATTAGTGTTGACTAGTGATTGCATAAAAAGACTTGTGTTAAAAAAATGGCTGACACACACTTATCAGCTTCTATGTCTCAATAACAAACAAGCATTAGGTTTGAAGATGACACAATGTTGGCTGAATAAAGAACAGCCATGGAAACGTCTGTTTAATAAACGTCCATCCATCCATCCACCTTCTGAAACCACTTAATCCTCCACAGAGGGTCGCGGGGGAGCCAGTGCCTATCTCCAGCAGTCAAGGGGCGAGAGGCGGGGGACACCCCGGACGGGTCGCCATTCCATCGCAGGGCCACACAGAGACGAACGAGACAAACAATCAACCACACACCCACTCACACATAAGGACAATTTACCAGCCCAATTAGCCTGACAGTCATGTTTTTGGTCTGTGGGAGGAAACCGGAGTACCCGGAGAAAACCCACGCATGCATGGGGAGAACATGCAAACTCCACTCAGAGAGGCCGCAGAGCCGGGACGCGAACCCACGACCTTCTTGCTGCGAGGCAACAGTATTAAACAGCGCAGTTGGTTAGCAGATTCTTAAAAAAGAAAAGTTAAAAAGTTAGCGACAAAGTAGCTACGTGCATTTTTATTGTTTTTATTTAGCAGTGAAATCTAGAAGTTTGTTAGCATAGCCACTACATGAGTTAAACGAGGAGAGTTTAACATCTTACAGGGTTAAAGAAGAAGTAGTTGAAGAAGTAGTTAAAAGAAAATTACTTCTAAAATTATCAGCTGGTTTTCATTCAGTGGTTGTGTTTTGTTGCACTGTTAGCATAATGCTAATTACATGTGCTGCTGTAAGATCAGGTACTTTGATTCATTGCACCCTAAAGGTGACAAATTAAAATTTATAGCAAGGCGGCTAATTTCTAGAGGTGGTGTTTATCAGTGGCGCTTCTGAATCCCTGTGAACCAGTACTGCACACAGATACGTTAGCTTCCATGAATCAGGTGGTCTTTTGATGACACTCGCCCTCCTTCGACCGCTCCAATGATACCTTCCTGACTCCACAAACCTAGTTCTGAGCAGCTTTGTAGTGCGGGCAATCTTAAAAGGCACTTCCACGTGTTTAAAATAATTTTCCTGCTCCGGTGGCTCGGAGTTCCAGACGTGGGCTGAACATTAAAGAACACAACGCGGCTTCTTTCCCCTCAGGAGCAGAAAATTACTTCTGAGCACAAGGGAATGCATCAGTGACATGGCAGACTGCCTAGTTTGTTATAATTACGAGCAAAAACAGTCCTGAATAGGCATCTTAATGGCCAAACAAATCGTTGCATCCTTCCAAACCATCTGGATCGTTTTCTTAACCGAGGACGTGATTGCTGCTCAGAACCGGTGAATGCCGTCTTTGTTGAGGTGAATTTTAGAACTCACACCGAGGCTTTTTGTTTAGTTCTTTCTTCTGTTAAGTTTGATAAAAAAAACAACAGGTGCTTATGCTTGTTTAGGAGCAGATTTACAGCTCGTGTTGATGGACGTGGAGTGTTCTTTAAGATGCATTATTTTAATGGAAGGATCTAGATTTTAAACAAATAGTTACAGTTATAGTTTTACCACATCCAAATTTCATGATTAAGCACACAAGAAGAAGCTTCTTTACTAAGAGTTTGGTGCCATCTTCTGGATGAATTCATCCACAGCAAGTGGATTCTGCAATATTTATGCCATAATCACCTCAAAATATATTAAATTTATCAGTGTATTATTTGTATTTTTTAAAACAAGAGCACAAAAAATTTAAAAATTTAAAATATATATTATTTTAACAGCAACAAAAAAAAAAGAGCTTAAATGAAATAATTTAACTTGTATGTTTGTTAAAAATAAAAATATATTTTTAAAAACCTTCATATTTTACTTAGATGAGATGATTAAGTTCTTTGATGGTTACATATTTTAGAGTTTTAGGCTCATTTGTGCTGCAGAGGTTTGGATCTAGTGACGTCGAGCCACCATCAGAGGGCAGCATAGATCTTTCTAATAAATGCAGTGGGTGAGCATATGCACAAGAAGTCTAAAGACAGACATGATTTAATCCACATAGTGCTTAAAAATCCACAACAAAAGGAATTAAAGTACTGCAAATGTGGATTTTAGTTTGCAGAAACATGACACAAAAAAAACCCCAGAATGTTATCATCAGTAATCCAGGCACAGCCGAAAAGATGAAAAACATCATATATTAAATGTTAAGCCTATTTAATGCCAGTCACATCTCTGAGCAATGTGGAAAATAAGAATAATCAATTATTTATGTCTATCAAAGATTTATAGGAGGGAAAAAACATCCTTTTAACCAATTTACATCTTCCTGATTTGCTAAACGTTGGAATCAGTTTTTAACGCAGCTCGTAATGAATTTTAAAATCTCTAAGAGAGATAATTAAACACGTCAACTTGAGGGCACTGACATATAATTACATTTATTTACATCTTTATTCAGAAAAGTTGTTTTTGTTGTTGGGAGAACTAAATCTCAATCAAGTTTTTGCATTTTCATCTCAAAGTTTTGGTTTTGTCTCCCACAACCTGCAGAGATCGGAATATTTCAAGTGAGTTCCAGTTGCATCTTCTTTGTGTGTTTTTTCTTCTCCTTTAAAAAAATCTGTAGTATCTCATCTTATAAGAACATGTAGAAACACCTGAACTATGTCAATCTGTAGTCTTATTTAAGAGTGACAGCTGATTTTTACTCGTGTTTTAAAAGTCACAACACACTGTGATTAAGTGGGTTCTAGATTTAAAGAAACACATGGATGCAGCTTAATTACTGGAAAAATTAAAAGCATAATGGTTGACTGAGAAAACATTGTTAATGCAAGTAAACGCCTATTACATCTTGCTGTTTGAGCTGCTTGGGGTCACAGGGAGATGGTGCCTCATCTCCAGAGGTCACTGCGTGGTAAACTGTAGAGGTCTCCAGATCATCATGAGGTCACATGGAGACTTAGATTTACCACATGACCTACTATGATTGATTCATCTTTATGATACAAACCCCATCCACATTAACCCCCTTTTGACTAGCATCGCTAATTAGCATCAAAGCACATCTGGGTTTACAGCAACCAGATGGAGTATCAGGATTAGGACTGGAATCAGAAACCTGCCCTATCCAGTCAGTCAATACAAGAATACTGCCCTCTGGTGGAGGTTCTGCAGGTGGAAAGCACAATCAAAATCAAAAAGAAAAAGGACAAAAAGAAAACACAAAATCACATGTACTCATATATAAATACGGACTTGCCTTGTGACCATGTGACCACTCATGAAACTGTTAAAAGTTTCAAAATCACACAGGAAACATGTTTTTTACATGTAGTTCTCATACTGTATATCACATGTGAATTTCACATGTTTTTTCTGTTTATATACATATATATATATACACATACATATACATACATATATATATTATACATACATATATACATATATATATACATATATACATATATATATACACATATACATATATATATACACACACATATATATATATTTGAAAGGGCTGAAAAATGTAAGAAAAGGCAGAATATCTTTAAAAAATACAGTATAAAAGATATGAATACCAATTGTCATAGCAGGAAACTCCAGAAAGAGCTGAACGAGTTGTTATAGAAATGGTTGGAATAGCTGAGAAACTACAGAGCTAGAAGATGATCAAAAACAAAGAGAAAAGGTAAAACAACAGTGTAAATGCTGAATATTCAATCACGTGTTGTTTGCTTTCACACTGCACTGCCTGGTCAACATCATGCAGTTAAAACTGATTGTTTACACTAATCGAGCACTGACCATGACTTAAAGTGGCTCTCTGCAGCATTTTTCTCTGTATCAAAGTTTTCTAAATGTTTTAAATGATATTTCAGGTCTAAACTATGATCTATGGGTTGAGTTCCACAACATCTGTCATTCTGATGAAGACCCTCCTTCCTCCTAGAGACCCCTTTGCATTATTTCTTTCCGCCAACATTTTTCAGCCAATGAAATTCAAATGTCTGCATTCTCTCAACATGCACGCGCATCGACCAAACCTGTACCAGTAGGGGGCGCTGTCGTACAGGACGCTCCGTGTGTTTCTCTGTTTGCGTCTCAGCCTCACGGCTCATTTCTACTAAAAACCTACCCATTCTCCAGCTAAAGATGGATTTATTTTTATTTTTAAACCTTTCACCTCACAGAATGGCAAGGCTTGACAGGGTTACGCGTTTATTTTGGTCAGAAAGTTCATCCAGGGCCGAGTCAAGTTCAGCTTCAGAGTCCAGCAGCAGCTCTCTGCTAACAGAGCTAATATCAGAAGCAGCAGGGACAGAGAGGGCTCATCAGACCCTCGTAGTGTTGGAATAAGATTGTGAACTGTGAGTGATTAAACCCTACACACTGAGCTGTACAGTTCATGCCCGCAACGTATATGCGCCGCGTGCACGCGCGCACACGCGACCGGACGCGCGTGTCGAGATGTTTTGAGGAGGAGCCTTTGGACGCTAGATTCAAAAACTGCTCTCTTGATGAAATCCTCCAGAATGCGGCTTTAAAAGAAGCAAAGAGATTAAGAAAACCCAGCTCATTGGGACTGAAAACTGTAATCTACTCACTTTAGCTGACCTGTCTTAAAAAAACCACCAAGACACAAATAACTAATATATTATCTTCAATAAACACCATGACATGTTTACTTTGTTTACCTCTGCTTCTTTGGTTTGGTTTTGAGTTATCAGCCCCTGTTTGGGTCTCCCATTGCAAACTTGCCTGAGGAGAGGGGTCAGACTAGGAGTGATTCAGAGACCTGGAGGACCAGGGTGCTCATTTATAAAACTTTGCGTAGAATCCTTACTAAAACTTGCTTAAGCTCAGCCAAACAATTTTAGGTACGCAAATTCCATTTCCGATTTATAAAACCCTGCGGACGCACAGATCCACGCAATTCTGCTTTATAAATCGCTGTCAGACCTAGAACTGCGCTCAGCTGTTTTTGGGTCAGAACCCTCCTCTACACACCCACATTCTGCCATATACGGTCAATGCAAAGTACCTCATGAATAATTGTATATGCATAAGCCGGTGGGTTTCTGGCTTTTAACAGTAAATCGTGACAACAGAGAGGTTTAGGAAGCGTAATTTTACAGAGGCTGAAACTCGAGGTGCTTGTGGTGAAGTGGAGGGACGGAAAAATGTTTTATTAGGTGGTGAAATGTGACGAATTACAAACACGGAAGTGCTCCGAGAGACGTCCCGTTGCAGCGCGTCTGCTGTCAGACTGACAGAGAGATGGTGTAGATCTAAGATCTAAGAGAAACGTTTATTGACATTTAATTTAATCCAAAGGGGAAGACACGTCATGTTGTTCATCCTATTAAACAGTCAACCTGTTGGATAAAATAATCGCTGGTTGAAACCCGAGAACGGCCGGTGACACCGGGTTTTACTGGTTCCGATGGTTCTGTTGATCTAATACTGGACCCAGTGGATCCATAGGATGCTCTAATGAATCTATCAGCTGATCGATCGTCCAGTCATTATCTAGAAATCTCTAAAAACTCTCTCCCATTCATCCGGAGTCTGCCTGCTGGCTGAGCTGCGCAGCGCATCCACCGCATTACGCAAGTGTCCCTGCAGGATTCCTAAGTCTCAGAAATCATAATTAATGCACCAATAAGTGCAGTTTATTATATAATCTGAAGACGACTGGATGAACATAATGAGATATTTTTCGAAAATGCGACATATTTTCATTCAGATTTTAATTTTTATTCTTTTTAGAGACGGGATTGTTGGTTCTGTGTGCGCGAGGGTCTACAAGTCTTAAATTGTGTCGTAAATTCAACATTTTTCATCTCACCAGCTGCTCAGACTGGTTTCACGTCTCCAACATGTGCTTACGCAAGGTCTAAAGTTTGCTTAGAGTTGCGCACATTTTTCCGTTACGTTTTCTTTTATAAATCCCAAATTTTGCGTAAAAAGTGACCTACGCTACTTTTTGGCCCATTTTGTGCGTAAGCAAGTTTTATAAATGAGCACCCAGACCTGTAACATGGAACCAGGGATGCCCTCCTGGAGCTAGTTCTAGATATTTTTTGGTACTGGAACAATTTGCTGTGCAGTTAAAACACAGATATTGTTCTTGATGCAGGTTTTGTTTGACCTTTTCATGTCACAGAAGGTAGTGGTAACGGTACTCTCAGCAGTGAGTCGGGGTTGGACTCCCTGTGCTGCCCTGCTGATTGGACTGACATGGCCCAAAGCATTTACATGTATTTGCTAAAAACAACAGACATCTTTAATAACTGAACTCTCATAAATTCAGTCAGACAAATCTGTTAGAAAGTTGTCACAAAGCTTAACATCAGCAGTAAGTGGTAAATATTATAAATCATGTTATATTTTCTAGATTTGATCTATTGTTTTAGTTTTTAAAGCTTAATCTATCAGACGTCTGATGAGTTGCTTCTACGTTGTAACCTGGATCGCCTTGACTCTGAAACCAACACAACAGAGTGGTGTGTGTTTGCCATATGCTGCTGCTGCAGGAGCTCCACTGTGTTGTTGATATTTAAGGTTATTTAGGGGTTTTTCTGTCAAAAAGGTCTGAGTGAGTTTAGAGGATTTAGAGACTAGGGTTGTTGATTTGACAGAAACTGTTTGCTTTACTGTTAAACAGGATAAAGTGAAGTCTATTGTTAGATTTAAAGAGTTGTGAAACTGGCGAGGTCACACATTTTACAACAAATCAACAAGTAAAAATAAGCAAAACGCCAAGCAGCTAAGTAAGATTATTCTCCCTAAATAATTTATTATCGAAACACATGGTTTAGTTTGAAAAGACAACTGGATTGTTGTTGTTGATGGATAAAGCCTCCATGTTGGTCTGAGGTATTCAAATATAGCTGCTTTTATAAAACAATGCCGGCAATTTGCCGCAAAGCTGAGCCTTTATCTGAGAGCCTTTGGTCGTTCATAGTGTTCAGACCGTGCCAGTAATGTTGTGCAATCATAAGACACACCATGGCTGCAGTATTACGCTGATTTTCCAGCACAGTGTGTCTTATAAAAGTGGTTGGTGTGTGTTATATTGTGTAAAAATGTAGATATTGGTGTTAATGTTACAGAAGGGCGCAGGGGAGAACTGTCCCACTATTTAACAGCAATGACTCCGTGTTTAACCGGTTGATAAGTTTATAGTTCATCTGCTATGTCCTCGTTTTGTTGAGGTACTTGAACGCACCATCAGTAAAACTACAGGAGCCATGGTGCGCAGCCGCAGTTAGAAAACCTGGTAAGCTGACAGGTGAGGAGGAGACATGTGATTTCTGCTTTTACTGCTCTGTTAGGAGAGTTTGGCTCAAACACATCAGTCTGTTAGAGTCACTATGTTGAAGTGATTTACACAATGCACAGAGTTAATGCTAGAAAAGGTTGATTAGAGTAGGTTTAACAAGTGTTTTTGTAAAATCAGAGACAGAAAACACTATTAATTAAACGAGGACCTGAGAAAAGGGCTTTGTTATTTAAAAAAAAAAAATTTTTTTATTGGCCATATCAATTTTTTTAAACCTTTATTTAACCAGACAAAAACAAATTAAGAACAATTTTTTTATTTACAACTGTGGCCTGGCAAAAGACAATGCCTTTTGAGGGAGAATGGAAAGGGGCTACAATATAAAAATATTTTAAAATAACATGAATTAGAAACATTTTAAAAATAATAGTAAAAAGTTGCATTTACAAAAATCATGAACACACACACACACACACACACACACACACACACACACACACACACACACACACACACAAAATACATTAATTGTTTAAAGAATGATAGATATTTACTTTATTGATCCCTTGGGAAAAATCCTCTGGGAAATTCAGCAACAGTTGAGACCAACAACAAATGAAACAATTTTGCTGATGATTTAGTGTTTATTAGAAATAAAACAATCCTCTAGTCTGAACCATAATGAAGTGAAATGTTTAAGTTGAATTTATTGATTTATCAAAACCAATAGAGTATCAAATACATCTTTTACAGAGAAAGAGAGAGAGAACAGTAATTGTGACAATGTTTAAAAACCAGATGTGGACTTGCTGAATCATTTCAAATCGCATCGTGAATCGTATCAAACTCATATTGTTAGATAATCGCCAGCAGGGATGAATCGTATCGATCCGTATTTCTTTTGTAATATTATTTCTGACCACATTGAGAGAAAGTCTAAAAATAATAAAAACAATAATAAGCATAAGGATTATGTTTGTAATATGTTTATTACTATAATCAATAGTAGTAGTAGTATTTTTTCACTGTTGAAATTCAAAGTTCAGTCAGGAGAAAATATTTCTACTGTACGGAAATGGAAAATAGGTGAATTGTATTATTACTTCTTTCACTTCCCTATTGGTGCTATTGTTTTTTTAAGCTTTGCTTTTATTTTGAAAAGAGAAAAAAGAAAATATTTAAAGCTTTTACTCCCTTCCCAACAAATTTTCTTCCTCTGTTAATAAGGCTTTAAGTTATGAAAAACAACATAGATTTGCTCAGACTTCTGAGATGGGAAATCCTTCAAGAGAAAAAGAGAAACTCTTCTCGCCTTTCAGGCGACAACAATCTCAAGCATTTAGCGGCGCCAGGATTTGACACATTACAAAACGTTCATTCCACCCATTTAGATCGTCTCTGTGACAGCAGCCTCTTGCTTTTTGTGTATGGAGTGTGTTCCAGAGGTCAGCGCCGATCTCATCTTCCATTTTCTGCGTTCGTTAAGCTTCATTCCGCTAAGCGTGTCCAAATTGGGTAATTCTGTGTTCAATTAAGCAGGGCAGACACAGGACATTCAACACAATGTCAATGAGATGCCACTAAGAGTGAGCCATCAATTTGATAGACAGTCAGAGAGGTGGATAATAAGCTGTTGTATGTCCCCTGATTCTGCACCACCCAAGGCCATCCCTACAATTGAATTACACCAGCGCCTTGGTAAGTCACTGCTGATAGGGCCTCATGCATTGCAAAAAGCCACCTTGCTGTGACTTACTGACTATGCTGTATAATTGTCTGGTTGTCTATAGCTATCATGGCAGTGTTTCCCTACCAGCCACGGCCATGGAAACAGTATAAAAAGACCCGCTAGGCCACACAAAGCACTGCAGTTGTCTTTAGGCAAGTGGCCAATGAGAGAGAGAGAGGGGGGGGGGGG